>OX246738.1:63441836-63566836 GCA_945910005.1 Isoperla grammatica
AATACTGAATTAATTCAGGCCTTTTTGCATGAAATGAGGCGATATCATGATTGTGGTTTAAAACTGCTTTCCGCAAAGCTATCACTTAGAAATGAATGCCCTTGCATTGCCGAGGATTTGAACCCGGCCGGCTTGGTTGCAGCAGAGTCGGACCCTTACGTATGAGTGATCGTGGCTGACGGCCGAGATGTCATTTAGGTTGAGTCCCTCGGAGGGACCACGTTAATTGGGGACGTAGCATGATTAAGTCCAAGGTGAGCTGACCCGCTGGGCACTATACAAAGTCCAGGACTCGAACTGATACTAACTGTAGATGTATGTAAAGTTCAATTACCAATCATCTAAAATAGACAAAATTTGACAGTATGAAATATGATTTACTATGAAATGTATGTAACATATACTGTTCCTTCAGTTTCAGACATCATACCTTCCAAGTAACTATAAGTGTACTAAACGTAGATTTGTACTGTAGTATATATGTAGTATATCTCTACTATACTGTCTATAACCGTGACGTAACTTATGTATAATTTAGTGGGCTTTTAAACGCAGTCTTCAGCCATTCAATGACAATAATTGAGTGTCAGGTCAGAAGATGTGTAATATACTAAAAATAAACACTTGTTGTAAGTAGTATCACAGTATTTTCAACTCTATGCTGTGATACCATCCTTAGAACAGTGGTATCAACCCTTAAAGATACGACAGACTCGATCTCATGATGACCCTCTACTTAAAATCCATCTTATTAGTTTAAATATTTGAATCTAGAGAATAACAATGGTGAGAGAAAATAGATTGTACTTCAGCTATAGACACACATCTTTGTTTTACTCTGAATTTTCTGAAATCGTTACATCGACGCGACCATTCAATGCTACTCTTCGCAGCCCAGACAGGAAGAGATCTACTTGATCGGCTGGATATCACCCCAGCAACGACCGCGACTGTTTATCACCAGTCATTCGCAACTGTACTCACTGTAAAAAAACATGCTGACTGCCATAAATAAATATTATTCTTTATTTCACGGTCATGATTAGCTATGATTAAGAATATTGAACCCCGCTCGAGGCATCCAGACGAGTTGAATGCATGAAGTGTATCATGATGCCACTATTCAGTAGCAGTGATGAAAGGAAATCGGCTTATCATGCAACGAGATGTTGATAAGAAGACTGACGGCATACATTACTTCTGTATGGGCATTGAGATTTGAGTTCCATTGATTTCTTCACAGGCGGAACGTTTGGTTGGAAAGAGGACCCTTAAGTGTTGCGGTTGAAATGCAACAAGACCATGCATGATACATTACTGCAGTTTTTTATTTCAATTTTTCTCATTTTGGGATTGAACAATTAACGCAGTCACAATCAGCCTTGATTAGTAATGTGAAAGAGTCTCTGGATGGTGATGACGTTTGAAAAAAGACTACGTTGAGTGGTATGAATAGGATTGAAACTCTATTTTATTCTAATAAGTTATAAACTGATTTACTATAAGGAAAATAACAAAAGAAACTATTAAAAACGTAGACAAAATTAAAAAAGAGCTAAAAAATAACACAAACGAAAAAGTACTATAAAAGGGAGAATATTACATAAATAAATAACCAGATATTGCGTTAGTATTGCCACGCTCAGTACAGCACGAACACGCAAACGCTGAAATACACCCACCGTGACTATGTGGCTGAACTCTTTTACTTTATAATAAAATAAAAAATCAGTTGAAGCACCAGATGGGGTTTGGAAAATTTATTTAATATATTTAAAAAGAATTGTCTGGCTTCATAAAACTTCACAGTTAAAATGAGATCAAACATACCCTATAGCAATAGAGGTATAGAAAAGAGGAAAGAAGGGTCTTGGTGGAAAGGAAGATAAATCATTGTACTTGGTCTCGGTGCCAAACACACTGTTTTGCTGCTGACAATATGTTCAAGCATACTACTTTTAAAGTATGAGGTTACGTCCTTTACGATACTAAAAATTTACAATAATGTAGGAAAGTAAGACAACACTTAGTTGAGTGGAGCACATTTATTTATTATTCAAGCTAATTGAGACGAATATTGTTATTATAAAATGGTAATTATTAATTTATTTAAAAAACTATAGTAATCTTTATGGAAGGCTCCGTTGTGTTTGCGGAATCATGATTGCAAATACATCGATGCTCCAGATCAAAGATATAATATTCCCTCGGGCTCCGAATGAAGATAAATCAATGACATCGGTTACAATGTTCGCATCAAATGACGTCATGATGCTAAGTATAGTGACGTCACAGATAACGGGTTGTGACGTCACGCCGGGCCCAACCATCGAGCGGTCAGTCGGATACGGTTGGGTGCGTGACCAAAGACGAAGCATTGACCAACGAGCAATTATTTGATTTCGGACATGCGTTGTGCTAATATTCAGGTGCAGTAATTATCTAATTAAATGTATTGTGCGAATGGTGAGTGGTATAAACCAAAACCTTCCTACCCACACAGTCTCGGTCCAAATGTCTCTGACAGTTAGATTGCTTCCGTATTGTGTGAATCAGCATTGTACTGCGATGCGTACATTACAATCCCCCTAAAGCTATCAGGTGTACGTGACGTTATGAGGAGCATGACAACTCCAGTGATTATAGTGAAGCAATAAATACACAGCCCCGTGTATCCATGATTCCTCATATCGCTTTCAGTTGTGATAAGGGAAGTATTTTTTTCATTTTCCGAATTAAATATGAGGTTTGCTTTTTTAACGTACATTCAACAAACTTATTGTTTGTATCACTTTTGTAGACCGTAAACATGTTCAATTATACATATAACGTTTAGATACGCAGCAACGACATTAGTGTTCGAGATATAGGGTGGCATGTGGCATGCAGAGTCCCGTACTTAAACGACTCTGCATTCCGCCCATAGAATACACACGACAGTCAAATCTTGGCGAAAAATATAGTGAAATTAGGTTTCCTCTGAGGTTAACACCTATTTCAGTATTTAAACCGACCTGATGATACACAAGAAAGTCACCTATATTAAAAATGAACCAGACCAGGTTCAATATCACTCTCTTTAAACATCTGCTGGTAATGAGGTTAAAGCTTGAATGCTTTTCGTGATAGTAATTACTATTCTTGACTCCAAACGCTCCCCTAAAGAAATTGTTGCAGCTGAAGTCGTGCCACTTTGTCTTACGACGCGCTCGAATCTGTTTTACGTGAAGAAAGTAGCGATCATCAGAAATAATGTACAACTTTGACAAAATTACAACTAAAAGTTGAAATTAACCGTTTTTAATGCGTGTTACTGTATTCATGAACTGCCAAGCAAGATAATGAGGTGAGTTGGTCGTGAAGTTGCCTCTCAACGTGACTGATCACTCTGAGATTCAAAGTATTTATTTAAGAACTCAACACAATATAGTAGCCCACTTCGTTTTTAAACGGGCCATATTGAAAAGTGTTATAAAATACGATTTTCTTCACACAGTGTCCGGAAAGGTGTTATAAAATACGATTGTCTTCACACAGTGTCAGGAAAGGTGTTATGAAACACGATTGTCTTCACATAGTGTCCGGAAAGGTGTTATGAAACACGATTGTCTTCACATAGTGTCCGGAAAGTTGTTATAAAATACGATTGTCTTCACATAGTGTCCAGAAAGTTGTCATAAAATACGATTGTCTTCACATAGTGTCCGGAAAGTTGTTATAAAATACGATTGTCTTCACATAGTGTCCGGAAAGGTATTATAAAGTACGATTGTCTTCACATAGTGTCCGGAAAGGTGTTATAAAATACGATTGTCTTCACATAGTGTCCGGAAAGGTATTATAAAATACGATTGTCTTCACATAGTGTCCGGAAAGGTGTTATAAAATACGATTGTCTTTACATAGTGTCCGCAAGATGAACACTTATCGTAGGCTACTCGCAAGAGCAAAACAAAACAAGCTTAGCGAAGTAGAATAGAAATCACATTTCATGAGACATAAACACCAAAATACCTACACAATACACAACACATACAGTTGAGTTAACAGAAAACATTTATCTTTCTGTAATGTAATATTTACGTTTTGAAAAGTGAATACTGGGGTTTAAATTGGACAATAATGCTGATTTTTTAAATTTGCATGTTTATTTGTTATTAATGTAAATTCAAATTAGTTGAGGCATTGAATTAGCGCTGAGATATTGATATTTGATATTTGATATTTATTGGCTTAAAGGCGTGAGAGAGAGAGAGAGAGAGAGAGAGAGAGAGAGAGAGAGAGAGAGAGAGATTGATTGATTGATTGATTGATTAAGGTCTTTTATTAAAAGGCGGGATTAAGGCTAGCTAAACCTTATCTTCCATCCAACCCTTTTAAGATGATACAGTACATGATTCAAGAGAGAGAGAGAGAGAGAGAGAGAGAGAGAGTGAGAGAGAACAATGTATTGAAACAAGTTGAGGGTATAGAAAGGCAAGAGGTTTGTCACTCATAAGAAGAAATTGAACTGAATAGATTTTACTCTTGTCAATTGTGCTTATAATTATGTACAATAACATTTGCCTCCTTTGTGAGCATTTTACCACACTCTTAGGGACATCATTATTCATTAATTAAAATAATCTTGCTCCGAACTTAGAATTTTACAACTGTGCAAATCTCAAGTGGGGACCTGAAGAATTATGAATGTCTAGAAGAGAAATCGCATTGTCACACGCTAAGTGATAAATAAAATAATTAATTTTGAAAAAACTCGCCTAGTCACGCAATCACCACAATCCGCACCTTTGGTTATTGAATGAAATGTGTGTGCGTGGGGGGGGGGGGGGGGAGGGGGGGGGGGGGAAGCCTACTTTTGGCACTACCTGCATTGTGGGAAACGGGACGCCGGGCAACGTCACGTGATCTCACGTCACGTCACGTCACGTCACGTCACGTAATGTCACACCGGAATCCTACGTGACGTGGATTGGTCACACGTGAATTCGACTCGACGAGAATTTATTTTACACTCTCACCAAAGCTGTCAGAACGTCGATAAGATAACTCAAAACAACTAATTGCTTACTTGCATGTTGTAGCTTTTTAATTGTTACCAGAGCTGAAAGGCGTTTCAAGAAACATTAAACACTGTAGCCAATTAACGAAATAAAATAAAATCGGCACAGCAATTTCTATCTAGAGTTTTAAAAGAGAGACAATCCAAGCTATAAGAATTTATGTTAGAGACATACAAGAGGTTTGAGATTGGTCACGGCATTAGATGGTAAATAACGTATGGAAACAAGGCTTCTGGTATCTTTGATGAACACTTACAATTCTGCTTTATCTACACTGTACAAATACGCAGGCCTACACTTCAGTTGTCGGCGTGCGCTTTATATCTGCAGAAAGCTCAAATAATTACAGCAAGTCTACTGAAAAGAGTCTAACCTGAACTTTAGAATGGCCATGCCATGGGATTACTTTTAAAAGACTATCGCTTTGAATGTATAGCGTTTTATTTGTATCAACAAACTTCTTACTATTTATTTTGGCTTTGGCATGCAAACATATTTCCTTTAAAATTACCCTGTATTCTGCTTGTGCTACTTTGTTGAATTGGAAGGGTAAAATATTGGGGTTTAATGGTACCGACTTGAAGTAGTAGTATTACAAGTTACAGCTCTCTAGTTCAACGAAGCAGTACTCGCACGCGTACAGTTATTTTAATGTATAATTTCTCCGTTCTAAAGCCTATATAGTATATGCTATAACAGGGTGGTTGATGACATAAAACGTTATTATCAATACGTAGATTTTTCTTTCAAAGGAATATACTTGTTTTGTAGTATTTCGAACCAAACACGTATATTACACACTACAAAACGCTTAACATGTTTGAAAACCGTAAAATGTTAAACTCCTTTCAGACATGAATAGGCTACGTGCAGCATTCTAACATCTTGTGCATCGACACTGCAAGTCTCTTTGTAAATTAATTACTTTTGATCAAAAAATATGACGTATACTAAACATCAATCAGCAATTTTGCGAAGACATGCTCCTGTACCCGTATAACTCGTGCACTCGGCTTACTGGTCACGTGACCTTGCCGAAGATGACTGAACTTCGGTCCGAAAACTTCCCTTGTTGTAACTTGTAAGGGCCAGTCAGTCTCACTCGGCGTCCTCCACCATATTTCAAGACATTACGTAGCACCGAGGCTACAACATTACAGCGCAGATCTACTCGGCTGTAATTGACCTTTCGGATTATACAATACGTGTCACAACTCACAAGACTTAATAAAGTAGTGTTCTGTTGTGTGTGGCTTCTTGGTACGTTGGATTTATTCCTGCTTCAAATGGGTTCCATTCAAGGTTTGACTTTGGGTTTTCAATTTTCTGTAACTGACACAATTTTTGACATGTATGTAAACGGTGACTTTTGGGCCGTCATAGCAATGAGGCAGTTGATGAATGGTATAATGTCCCCACTGAAAATCAGTTCTTGTAACTTAGTGGGTATAGACAATAAAACATACAAACTTATTATCTTTTATTTCAGTGTGCCGAAGATACAGTTATAGTTGATGCGCTCCGAGTTTCTGCTCATAGTTATTGAGTTCTCCGAATCAGATAATATAATAATATATCCTACTCCAAAGAAGGCAATTCAATAAAACGTACATAATAATAATACATTATAGAAATCACAAACCCATTAACACTATCTAAAATCATTGCATATAAATTGTTATTTAAAATCAATTAAAGTGGATTTTACGGTCAAGGCTAATTCGGTTTGCCGCATTTGGCTAAAACAAAACACGCCAAGACTCTGCGCATTAGAATCAAGTTCGGGCAGTTGGCCACTGAACCTGTTGTCAACCGTCTTGTGTAGTCCTTACAGGTTTGTAAGCCCGCTTTTATATAGAGCATGTCTCATCAGGTGAAAGATTGGAGCAAGTAGCATCTATACATGCTGTCACTGTCTCATTACCGAGTACGCGAATCAGTTCTCCGTTCTTTCGTAATGTGGTCCAAGATCATTTGGAGTCGCTTTACAGAGGTAGGCCTTCGCATTTTACCACTTTTCTTAATTTCTTGGGTTTACATTTATCAAATAAACTCGCTCTTTCTTTGCCTATATATTTTATATTATTTTTCATATTTAGGCTATATAACATATTATAAATATTTTCTTTGTTTCAAAGGAAGTGTAGGTCCAAAAAATACCAAATTAAGCTCTTTTCAATTTGCATGCAATGATTTCAATTCTAGCATCTGAAAGCGTTTTACACTTTTACATTTTTGTCACATTCGACTGTTTTTGCCTCCCCGCTTTCCTAAGGGCTATTTAATCGCAGGTGTGGACTGAGAGATATTGTGTATCTCGAGGACTAACGCTTCCTTCACTTGTTCGTTGTTAAGAGTTGTGGGAGACAGTATAATCTATGATAATTATACGTTAATAAATGAATCGCTGATCAAAGTCCAAAGAACATCATCTATAACAATTTCTGTAATAATTAGTATAATTATTGCTTCGGGGCATATTAAGTAAGGCCGACCTGTCTTTAATCAACCACATTAACTCAGTGTTGCGTTACAAGGACTATAGCCCTGGTATCATTGAGAACATCACTATATTGCCTCGATCTGTATACTGAGTGTGATGGCTGCATGTATACCAACGTCTAGAAGTAAATACAAATGTAAATTCTAACTTTTCACATATTTTCAAGAATTTGCTTGTAGTGGAGGATGATATTATACATATTTGATATTTGTGTGGTTGCGATGATGGCTGTACATCATACATAAGTAAATAAATACAATAGTATAGAATCAAAAGTAAATATTGTCTATTCCCTAATATCACCAACAGAACTAATTTTCAGTGAGTGCGGGATTATGAGCCTCGTTTGATATCGAAACTCTTAAGTCTCCGTTTACGTGTACTGTATGCCAGTTTACCGATCAATAAATTATTGTCATGTTTTTTATTTTGAATAATGTCTTAGACAAGCACATTATTTGTCGTGCTTAAATCACCGAGGACAAACAAAGTGTTTATATGTATTATTGTTGGCGCTTTGTGCTGCTCCTTTTTAGGGGACAAGTTATAGGTATATAGCGATTTCTTTAGCCGTTAAGAAATATGTAGCACTACGGGTTATTTTAGTTCATCCACCTTATTGTTCTTATTATGATTAAGGAAATCCAAAACGGACAAAAATATCTTTCAGTCATTATTCCCGGTTAATGAAAATGAAGCGGCAACTACTTTCATACTCGTTAGAGTATCCAGTGTAGTATAGAACTGAACCACCACTGTCTGAGCATACCGTAGTGTCCACATACATGGTTACTCCTCTGCAGTGGATTTACAAGATTTGTGTTAGAATGGTGCAAGAAAATCAATTATAGCATTCGACGAAAACCGTGAACACATCTATTATATTTGAATGGCAAGAATCATGATAGAATCGTCAGCAATAGTGAATTACAAAACTACCAAGAACTACTTAAAGATGCGTTTATCTAAGTGGTGGTGATATGATTGCTTATCTTCCCGAAGCTGTTACACTCCAACATTATATGAGACGACTTAAGGTATGTAAATGAGTGTTAATGTGAACCATGTGTTTTTGTAATTAGGTAAGTTATTACATCGGAATAGTATTTATTATATGAGTGTAATGCACTTAAACAGGTTATCTAATTAACATTTAAACACTTAAATAAACAGTTTATTTAAATGGACTATTCAGTTGTGAATGGGATCAATTATTTTCGGTTGCATAATTATCTAAACTCTGTTCAATGAAAAATTTTATATAATGAAAAAACGACAATGAAAAAACTCAAAAACAGCGTTGTTACAGACATAAAACACATTTTGGTTGATATTGAATGTGTTAAAATCTAAAGGATTATTTGAGTCATTCATTTGCTCTTACTTCTCAGCAAATTGGATTGCACGGCAAAATTACATATTGGTGTCGTCTATAGAATCAAACTCGTTTTCTGATCGAATTCAACGTTGTACAAATGACTTCCGGGAGCCTAAATGATATTAGCAGGTGTAAATCAAAAGACAGATTTTCAAAGAAACATTTCCGATGCTGGTGTCTAATACTGAGATATTAGCCAACCAACTATCTGCACATGGCATAGCCACGGCCAATTGTGTTGTGGTCTGCTGATTGGTCCCGATTCTCTCACCTATGCCGTACTAGCACACTAAATGTTACTTTGGAACAACTGTAGCAAAAGCGACAATGCAAGAAAACATATTAGTATTCGTGTTTTTTTTGGCTTGTCACTCGTGCAGCCGTGTAATGCATGCATGCTTACGATGCAGAACCGCATGCCACGTGTTAATGGATAAACTGCGACGTCGCTAACACGATCAATCAATAGTCAATAGTAGTCAGCCATAAAAGTGGGCCTACTGTTTTAAGCACACAACCTCGGTACAACTGTGTACACCAACTAGCTTATGAGTTCAGAGAAAGTCTTGCGTGAAAGTCTGTCACCAGTACATGATGCTACAACCAGGTCTGTGCGTATCCATGTACGATCCACTGGGGTGTTTTCCGCATATGATCCATTGCTGAAGTGAATATTTTTAAGAGTAAATGACCCACACTCAAGTTTGTCGTGGGCTTCTCAAAGAAATATGTAATTCATGTGAAAATATTTGTCAATTGTCTTGAGAATAAATTGAAATCCGAATCTGAAACCTGGAGGAGTGGGGGCTTCAATGAAAACACTCTGTGATTTGTGTTTTAGGCGCATATTAGGGATTTTGAGAATTTATTTGCTGATGTTAGGGATAGTTTGGGTATGTTGAGACAATACCGACCATTCATTATCATTTTTTTTTTTAACTGAGCACTCAGAAACGGTCACAGCAGCATGACCAAAATTTAACATGACGATGTTTACTTTCTTGTTTATTCGTCAATATTTCACCTGAGATAAAATGTTTGTTAGTTTCTGCAGCTTGTTGTCGCGACATCATCATCTAAATAGTGAGATTTGCTTTCAAGGCACATCATGAAAGTATTTTCAATGGTAATACTTTGCATCCTATGAAGGAGGCCATAACAGCTCTCGAGCCTTGTTTAACAAGAATATTCTTTCATCTTCGTATTGATACAAACCGCACATCTAAGTGCGTTAGCCACGGCAATCACGCGCATTGCAGCAGGTAAATACACTGATGAGATGCAGAGAGTTGGAACAACGTACAACGACCGCAGTAATCACCGTCAGCTGTTCACTACAGAGTACATTTACGAGGATGTAAAATATTGACGGTTATTATTAATCAGCAACACGTCGTGTAGGCTTTTAGGAATGTATTTTTCATTATCTTGCTATTGTACGGCATAACAACAACAACAACACGCATGATTATACGCATCGCACGAGCGATGGTATAATTACAGCTGGCACTTGTTCCCTCTGGTATTAACACACTTCACATTCTTTGTCAACTGTGGTCGTTGAGATGTACAGAAAGGAACCAATCTTAGAGAAAATTAAGACGTTAGGCAACTCATCTTCTTCAGGTGTATTATATAATTATAAGGACAGCTCGTTCACATTTTATTTATCAAACTGATTGGTGAAACTTAAGTTATTAGAACGAGCCGACAGATTGTGTTCTGGGAAGTTGATATAACGTGGGTTATTGTCCTGATGACAGGTGTCAAGGACGTAATTCCAACCGCCTTGTACATTTGGAAAACGATTTGGCCTCCACAAGTGGTTTATTACTCGATCGATCTGCAGTAAAAGCGTATTACAGTATATTACTAGAGAAACACTCTGTGCGATGTGTTGATAATCGGGCACGTCAGCACGTCAGCACGTCAACACACTCTTCCCAAAAGTTCTCAAAGTTACCGTCATTGTGCAATACGAGAACGTGTATAGCATCTATCGTTAACATAGTTACTTTGTTAAAGACAGCAATTGAACTGTAATGTTTTACCCCCAATATTTATCGGATTGTCTAACTCTAACATATTCGAGATGGGATGGAAATTTTCTATGGCATGGCTATCTCAAATTTTGCAGCAATTTTATTTTGCAAAAAGTATGTCGACTAATAAGTAAGTAACTTTTTGAACGATGCTGCCACAAAAATAATGACCTTCAAGTCACATTGAAGTGTGTGAGTGTGTCAAATTTCAACTTGATCAGAATCTCCTTTCGAACGCTACTGCGATGTACAAAAACAAAACAAAAACGGGTGCCATAAAAGTCAAGATGGAAACGTTTTCTTCGCTCGATTAATTTAAGCATTTATCATAATATGATATAAAGTTATTAAGTGTTACACCTTTATGCAATACAAATGAACGTATCTTGAATCTCTGGCGTTACAAAAAAAGAACTTCCAGTCGAATGAGTGTACTCTTTTCAAAGTCAGCTTTAGCAAATATTGATTCACTCATAAGAAATTCAATCGCAAATACAACTTTGCTTGTTTTTGAAATAAACAGTTTGTCTTTAACTTTCATACAATACTATTTTCTCTAATGTTGTGTGCTAGGCCGTTGCATACGTGTCCCGCCAGGAGAGTGGCAGCTTTTAGCTGACAGTTGACTCACGCGATGCGAGTTCAAACAAATATTTGAGCTCGGATACATGGCACGTGTGTTTTCTTGCAATCTAGTGCTTGAATATCGATGCCTTTAAATGCACTGAAAGTTTTCATTATGCCTTAGTCATTCAGGGATTGCATCTATTGCATGGCAGTACCTTGTCACTTCTAATATTTCAAATTGATGTGCATATTATTTTAAAGTATATTTTCAGCATAACCAAAATAATGTGAAAGTAATAACTTTGAAGTGTGACGGAAACCAAAGAACGAAATTGCGTAATTTTTATTTCTCTTTGGTACAAAACTACCTTTCAGTCACCATCAGTGTACCTGATAAAATTAACCGTAGAAACGTATAGGCAGTTCCTTTTTGATTGGTCGCTTATATGAGCTACCCATATTGCCAAAATCTACATAAAATGTTTTAATACCCCATTCTCTTTCTACCTTGAACCCAACACATCAACCTCGTGGCTTCGCAACACAATTCGAACGAGCGCGCAATGGGCCGGAAGGTCTGAACGGTCAATCTCGTTAGAGGACGTGATTTTACTAAACAAATGATACCATCACACGTCAATAGCTTAGTTATTTAGATCCACTCGATAGCCACGGGGGATTTCACTCTAAATTCCACGTTAGATATGGAACTTTTTACTACTTTTAACGTGGCTGACCACACGTTTAAACCCCGATCAGGGCGTATCAATATGGTACGTTTATCAGAAAGATACCACTTAAGTTATAGCTAATGTGTGTTTGTATATCTTCATGAATATTTTCAAATATAATATATACATTGTGGAGCAATATAATGTATCTGCTAGGTAATAACTACCAGTAGTCCAGTACTGAGCCCTATGCACTCAAATTGGCATCACTTCACAGCTTAGAAAGTATTGTCACGTATCAGTGGGTCATAAGCAAAACCTATCATCTCAAATGTTCACGAAAAATGAGTTAGATATCTGGTAAGTTAGCTATTATTGCCGGCTTTTGCCACGGCAATCCATTTCGGTGAAAAATCGACCATCTCCAATGTTATTTACTTATTATTACGGTACGGGGAGAATGTAATGTAATGTTGTAATGTAATGTTTTCTTTATTTAAGGTTTGAGTTTTCACTCTTTATAACCTAAATTTACATGTTACATTTTGAAATTCACTTGGTTTCTTAATTATTCTAGTACTAATCTTATGCATATTAACTAACTGTAGTAAAACAACAATAACAGAATTCGTGATTAGATTCAAAACCAACCATCTCCATGCATTACTGAGTTTCAAAATCACGCCATCCCCTCGAACCTATCAGGAAGCATATATTACAAAATAATATTAATATTAATATTATGAGTGTAAATTCCAAAGGTTGTGGAGGAGTAAACATGAATTTTTAGCTAACCCCTGCAAATGTTTCAAATTTCAGTACTTGAAAACACCTACAAGAAACAGTAACACCTGTGGTAACACGTTTTCTTGATTGCCCAAATCTCAGTCATCGTGGAGATGGTAGGTTTTGCTTCTGACCTGCTCGATGGATTACATCGGATAATCTTGAATTATGTATCACTATGTGTTCAACCGCTCAGTACAATATATTATCTATACCTCAGAAGGTCGGCACATGTTTCTCTTGATCGTCTTTGTCTTATTACCACATGTGGAGTGGGTCAAATTGCCTCCCGATCATTAAAACTAGATGTGGCTTCTGTTAGAATGTGTATAACAATACATGGAAGTTGTATGAGGGCCCG
Source organism: Isoperla grammatica (assembly GCA_945910005.1). Taxonomy (NCBI): domain Eukaryota; kingdom Metazoa; phylum Arthropoda; class Insecta; order Plecoptera; family Perlodidae; genus Isoperla; species Isoperla grammatica. The sequence continues at coordinate 63,455,208 of OX246738.1, forward strand.
CTAACGATGATCGTGTTGTTGCAATTAGATTAAATGTAACAGGTTACGACGAGTAACATGGAACAGTCAATGAGAGCCAAACATCTTCTAACGGAGTTTGGAAATTAAGTCCATTTGGGAGGTATAACGTATTTTTGTTCGTTGTTCTTATTAGGGCCGGTTTTACTAACTTTTTAACACCGATTAGCCGCTAATCGGAGATTCTCTGTTAACAAACTTGGCGACTGGCAAACATTTTTAAAGTGTCATTTGTAATGTTTTTTTTGTTGTAACCATGGTTACCAAACCGTCCTTACTAAACCGGAGCTTAACGAAGTTGGTGAATTGTAACCTTAGAAGGTGACAGAAATCTTGAAAGAAATAAGCGAAATTGTTGTTCTTATAAAAAATAATAAGAAAATACTTTTCGTATGAATCACTGCTCACCACCTTTACATGATATACTCTTTTGTAAGTGACTATTCCTAAATAGGTATATTAGGGTACTAAGGGCCCAGGTGCAAAAATGTCCCCTAGTTACGTGAGCTCTCCGGTTAATATGGAATTGTTTTATACAGGACATTCAAACAATTAACAAAGGCAAATACAAATTCATTTATAGGTTTCCTCAATGTAGGGCATATGTATGCCTAGTGACTAATGAAAAACCTCGAAAATATTTTAGTCGGAATTGTAGCTGACCGAAATCGAACCGGTGACCTCCCGAATGAGAGTCTAGCTTGCTACCGCTGAACCACTTCTGTCGATGTGATCTAGGCAGAGACGAGGGAAGTTGACATCAACAGAGTGACAAAGTTCCCAACAACGTAAATGTTAGTGAGATAAATCCTCCTACCCTCATAACACCTATTCAAAATCATTTGTACAGTTTACTTTCAAGCTTGATTTTTATTTCTATTTCCTTTCATCTGTTTATAATGATAGATTTGCAGTACGGCAAAGCCATCAATTATCCCGCTAACATTTGTATTGTTAGTATAGTACGACTTAGGCATATCATGAATGAATTCGGGTCATGGTTCACTCAAGCCTTTGCGTATCGTGCCAAACACCATTAGAAGTTAAGACGATAGTGATATTATTCGGAAGTATTGGGGTACTGGAGAGTTCTGTTTAATTCACAAGTGTTCAATAATTATCATTAGTGTGTATGACGATTCCATTCGATGGGATTGAGACTTTCAAAAGCTGTCACGATATTAAAGCTACTGTCCTGCTAATCCTCGATTATGGTTGAGTGGTCGCAGTGATTACAGCGTTGCAATAACAAACGAGACGTTTAGCAGCTATTGTGTTTAGGTAGATCGTGCTGGTGCCAACACCGCAACTTGCCAGTCTGTGGGTGCATGTGTGGTCTCCAATTACTGCAGATTTATAGGCCACACATTAACATGGCAACGTTAGTCGTGCGTGATTTCATTGTTTATGGGTTAACAATTAATACCGGTAGCATTTTCTATCTTCTAACAGGAGTACGTAGGTGCTCCGAAGTAAACAAAAAATTAGAAACCGTACTGCACTTCATTCTGACTATTATTTATATTTGTTGCATTTAATCTGGCACCTACTTTGATCTTTTACTGCTATTTTTTTCCAAACTAATGAAAAAATCAATTTAATTTTGCAGCCTAATCATTAGAAATACTTTTTAATGTAATAAAATTATTGTGCTTAAAAAATTGTTGGAGAATTATAACCAAAAAATAACAGATAGATCCATGTTACGCCACTTTAGGCAAACTTATGTTATGATTAAAGTTTATGTAAATACCATATAGCTTATATGTCTGTAAGTATTACCTTAATTACAATAGTAAACAATATAAGTAAAATATTAATGGAGCAGTTTTTGGACTTTACCAAATCGGTATTTTGAAGTGTATAAAACCCGTTAAAATCAATCAAACGCAATAAAGACTTTAGCCGAATTCCGGGGCTGTGTGCATTGGAGCGATCTCTTCCCAGACCCCCCCCCCCCGTTCATTGGTTATTAACGTTGAGGGAGGGGCGTTATAAGTGACACTGCGAGACATTACTGAAAATTAAATACTTATTTCACAATGATAATTTATAACATTTTAGCTACATTTAAAAAAAAAAAACATTTTATCCGAAAATCTAATTAACGTTACTGTGGTAGCTGTTAACATTTATGTCGTATGAGTGCACCAAATAGCATTTAGTAACACAACATTTCAGGAGGCTAGACCACCACTATCTACGTAGTCTACACCAACATCCTATTTTAGACTTATCAATGTATCGTGAATGTATAATTCTCTGGACATTGTATCTAATCTGAAGGGGTCGGGGCCTCTACACAGAAGCGCCACGTACAGAGAATACGACCCAAACAAAATATTGACGGCGCTTAGATAATAAAGAATGCAAACTCCCCAAGTGTGAGGAAATCTTTTGATCACATGTTCTTAACGTAAAGCTAGCATGGATACCGTTCGATTAAAGAGCAGCTACATGTGTTGTGTTCACAGCTTCGTTGAAGTCTCGCTCTTTTGGAAGAGGCCCAAATTGCTGCCCAAATTGCTGCTTAGACTATTGCGATGCCCTTATTTACTATACCATCAATCTTACGGATCTAAAGCCAACGCTTTAGTCTAAACGTTCAAGGGTAGTATTTTGCTTGGTAGTTGCGACAAGATATTGTAAAATATAATTTACTAAATAACATTCATGTCGTCTTAAATTTACATTCTAAACATCGTTGAGAGTTCAAAGCTGACAAAAAACAGAGAATGGGAAGTTAAAGAACTCAAAATATGATTTCAAACATGTTGTTTGTTGCAGTACATGCAGTGGTGCAGTGGTGGGTGAGTGGGTGACAATACAATGAATATAGATTGATTATTTCATTGCTCAGTTTCAGATTATGGTCATACAATGCCGCGAAAAGCTTATACAGATGCGTTCGTATAATGGATAAGTGATTGGTATAGCCAAGCGGTTCCCCGATTTCACATACCAATCGCTGATTAGTTACAAACAACTCGTCAATGACGGACGCATCGTAAGGTTGTTTTGGGGCAAGTACATGTCAAATGTGCATAATTGCATTATGGGTTTAAAATAAAAGCTGCATGAAGATGAAAGCCCCAGGCTTATATTGCCAAGGTATGCAAGCGTCGTTGTGTGTTATAATCTATAGACGGGTCAAAGTCAAGGGCATATTGCCAAGGTCAAGTACACATGCAAGCTACATGAAGAAGAATTGCAAGTCAATGATAGACAGCCCCAAATTGAAGGTCAAATGAGGATTGTGAGTTACGTTATGTGTGAAGATGAAAATGAGGACCGTAAATTGAAGGTCATGTCTAGAATTTGAAGGTCAAGTGACAAGTTAAATGTTTCAGATGTCTCTCTGTCTCAGTCTCTCGTTTTACCAGCATCGGATCGTTTTGGAAGCAACGACGTTGATACTTGATAATGAAATACTTATGGCAATGACATCATTGAGATCTATTCATATTATGAAGCGGTCTTCATTTCTGGAGAAGGTATTTTCTTGTCTTCAATTAACTGGGAATACTCAACACAATATTATAAAATGGGTAGTTTGGATTTGGATGCAGTTATTTGATTGTCAATCGACTTTCAATTCAATTTTCAATTTCAATTTTTTTCAATTTTCATCAATAAAAACATCAATTACTTCAACCTAGGCCAATGAGAGTACAAATTTAATCAGATGAAATTGAATACTATACCGAGTACTAGATGGTGTTTTCCATGGAATACAAGATTTTTAATAATATTTTCAATTCGACTCAATTACAGTTATATTCTAGATTATGTTGAGCAAGGTCAGTACTTATCCACTACAGAGAAGTCCAGACGCCCGCATTGTATAGTAATCACAGTACTCTTGACCAATCAACGGTTGCTTATGGAGGATTGTCATAAACCTCAATCGTGCACTCACATTTTTCACCCGAGAAAACCGTGAGCGACTGCCTGATCACCCGAGCATTCATTAAATTCCCGAGAGCCGTGAGTAATTTCACGTTAATACACCACTAATGCAATTTATCCGATACAATTGCCAAGAGTTAAAAACTAACTTGAAATACTCTTTACATCTATATTTTAAAGCACGTAGGTCAGCATTTTAATAAAATGGCATTAAAAGGGAAATATAGTTGGTGACGCGATTTCTTGTACTCATTTTCATCAATGCGTTTTTTGTTTGTCTACCAAACCGACGACGAGAACAGCTTATGATCCATTAATGGTGGTGATGATGATGATGATGATTAATGATGATCCATTAATACCCCCGTCAGTCCTGAATGTAGTTAAATATTAATTTATAACCCAACGCCCATCACACTAATGTATAGATTGTAAAACTGATCATAGGAATTAATTAAATATCCCAAATATTATTGAATTATGACTAAGGTCTTAATTCAGCAAGTTTGTAAAGCTCTGATTTAGTAATCTCAGTTTGGTAACCATGGTTTCAACAAACATAACATTTCAAATGGATGTCAGTCGCGCCATCTCAGTTCATAGTAAATCTCCGATTACCGGCTAATCAAAGATTAAAAGTTTAATGAAACCAGCCCTAACATTTTGTAGATATACCGGTACACGTATAAATGGACTTAATATGGTTGGACATAAAAGCATATATTATTTATTATTTATTTATTTGTATAAGAATAAAATACAATAAAAAATAAATTTAAACATAATAAATTCTTGCGACTTCCTTGTTTGCTTTTGCAGTTAAATAATATTTTCCTTTTACAACATTAAGGAAATAGCCAGACGCTGCTGCAGGAAATGCTATATGAATGATTTCCAGTGGCGTGACTAGGGGTGAGGGGACGGTAGGGGTGGGGGGTTCACCCCCCTCCCCCCACGAACTATATCGAGGCTGATAACTTAATGATAATAAATGTTATGATAGTGTTAGGGACAACAAGTGTGTACCTAATACCTATCGTATACATTTCAACCAAAATAAATACATCATTCAGCTCAAACGTTGTAGGAACTATTGTAAACAGTAACGTATTTAAACAAATTGGTAATACTTCGAGTTTTATTCTTGTACTCTCAAAAGCACGAAAGATCTATAATAGTTCAGAAAAAAATCGCCTTCAGCAAGAAAGCCTCCCGGCGGCTGGGGTTTCGCCCCAGACCCCTTCCTGTTCCTTTCCACACCTCGCTATTCCCCCCCAGAAATAATTCTTAGTTACGCCACTGATGATTTGTCTTCAAAACTAAAACAAAACCTATATGTATTGAATTCGGCAACTGTATATGATTTATAGCGCCTTCAAAGTCAAAGCAGTAAGAGTCCACTATAACGATTAATCATATCATGTCAACGTACAAGCAGACGTTTAAGACGACGTGAACCGTTTACTGGCTGGCGAAGTGATGTTTCATTGCGTGGAAGGACCTCACGTACGCTTCGCATTATGGGAGCCCGAGCTGGCAAACAACCATCTAATTTGGTGTGTTCGAAATTGAACAAAAAACTCAACTGCGTGTTTCTCTCATTCACTAACATCCTGCCAGACTTGAGCCGAGAAGTATCGATATTTGCCTGTACTTATACTATATGTTGCGATCTACATTCTACATAAACCATAATATTATAATATTATGCTAAGGATTACGTTTGATACTCCAAATATCTCTTGTGTATTCTAAATGTGTATTTACAGCGTATTTCTGTTTCTCCTTGCATTTATTCTGTAAACATTTTCAAATAAATGTAAATATTTTCAGCTATATGCTATATGAATATAAATATGTGTAACAAGTAACACAATTATTTTGTTATAATATGATCTTATAAGAGAGATACAAAGAACAAAAAGGTGTTACTTCTTTTAACAATCAATACTCTATTATTGGTCGATGCTCAGTAAACAGTTTGGTTCTGACAAACGTACAACGGTTATCACTGTCTCCCGCCACTCACTTGCACCACTTGCACAGTATATCACACTGATAGAGGTGGCTCAGCGGTAACAAGCGACACTCTAATTCTCCTAGGTCGCCAGTTTGACCCCGGCAACCGGCATTTGTGACTAACTGTTTTTTTCGGAGTTTTCGTAAAGGCAAATGCTGGGACTGAATCATACTATCAGCCCTCGGACATTCCTTCCCATACTATCCAATCACTAGATAGATACCTGGAGAGGGGCACATCAGGTACAGCTGGTGTGCACTCTTACAACAGGGATTACTACGAACAATTATTATTATTATTATTACATCGCAGAGAGCCATTTTTCTGTGTTCAGCCTTGGATTCTTGCACGAGCATTTTTAGAGAACTGTCTGTAGCTTTGCTAGAGATCGAAATGGTAAAAGTGCAGTGTAGTATGGACTCTTGTTATTAACAATGAGTGTGGCAGATGGCGACGAGATAAACGCCCATCGACAGCCTGCAGGCGTGCATGCTAATGTAGGAGAAGATCCACTTGTTGGATGGACAAGACATTACCTGACTGTGCGGCTAGTTTTTTTCTAATTACTAACCGGTAGTAACTGTTACAACGGTCACTGACCGTGTCGTACACCTCCCTCGGTGTCTTGGTTTCAGGTACATCTCATTTTATTGAGATACTTATTGATTTGGTTGCGCCGGTAAACACCTGTCTGCTACTAGATTAAAATGTTTTATGTTCGTGTTGTAAATACCGATAGAGATGGCTCAGTGCGTAGCACACGAGGCTGCTCTGATTCGGAGGGTCACCGGTTCGATACCCGCTATCGGCACCGTCCACGACTGAGGGGTTTTCCGAGGTTTTCTTCAGTCACAAGGCGAATGCTGGGACTAAGCCATAACACCTCTCGGATATTTCTTCCCAACGATACTACACAATATCGGTCACCTGAATAGGGATATGAATAATGTGGGCAGGTTCCCTACGAAAACATTCAGCCTTGGATTCTTGATTATTATTATTATTTGGATTATTATTATTATTATCATTATTATTATTATTAATTATTATTATTATTATTATTATTATTATTATTATTATTATTATTATTATTATTATTATTATTATTATTATTATTATTATTATTATTATTATTAACAATATTAATAATAATAATAATAATAATTAATAATAATATTATTATTATTATTATTATTATTATTATTATTATTATTAACAATATTAATAATAATAATAATAATAATTAATAATAAATAATAATAACAATACTAATAAAAATTCATGTGTATATGTATGGCAAGGATACTATATACCCTACGGGTGTACGGTATGCGAGATAAGTTAACCAAGGATCTAGGTGAGAGCATTTACTCTATCAACTCTCCCACACAAATTTTTGTAGCCGGTACGGTTATGATCGTTATTTTCTCATCATCGTTGTCTATTGGTTCGATATTTAGATTGAGCTAAAAATAATAGGCTGTGCAGGAGAGTTGTTGTAGTGAAAACATGGACTGTCCGACCTTGGTTTACTTATGACGGTGAGTGTACACCGTACACCGTACACCGTACACCGTACACCGTACACCGTACACCGTACACCGTACACCGTACACCGTACACCGTACACCGTACACCGTACACCGTACACCGTACACCGTACACCGTACACCGTACACCGTACACCGTACACCGTACACCGTACACCGTACACCGTACACCGTACACCGTACACCGTACACCGTACACCGACCGTACACCGTACACCGTACACCGTACACGTACACCGTACACCGTACACCGTACACCGTACACCGTACACCGTACACCGTACACCGTACACCGTACACCGTACACCGTACACCGTACACCGTACACCGTACACCGTACACCGTACACCGTACACGTCTGATCAATACCAAAGGGCCAATTTAACAAACAGTACATTCCAAACCACAAATAGTTTTGTACATTTTATTCTTTTTGCAAGTATTTATTGATTAATATATCGTATATTATTTTTATTGATGATATTATCATTGCCATCTTTTTTGCTATCGGTAAAGTGGTTTGTAAACGTACAAACACACAATCAACTTGTCAAACGAAAGTCGGTATTCATTTAATATAAGTGCAATTGTTGTGATTTAATAATATACTAATCAAGTGAAGCTCATAGTAAACTAAATGGCAAACACTGATTGATTATAGACACAATGTTCTCATTTACAGCTGTTCCTCCATGCTGTGTTACTTGCTCAGTTGATGATTAGTTATATGAACTAACGAACTATAACCAAGCCGATATTACCTGCTTATGTTATGTTTACACATGGTGTTAAATTATGAGATTAGAAATGAGACAATTACGTGTGTTGCTTCTTGATGTAATTCAATGAAACGAACCGATTACCAGCACTAAGCACGTTCTAAGCTCTAACGAGCCTACTAATCTAAGTAGTGTTCGCAATTTCATAATTAACATGCACAACCATGCAGCCAATATACATTTTGCGAACAACTTATAGTAGTTGTTGGCGATTCATCATTCATGATTATAGTTAGAGGCGGGTCATAGGAAAATATGTTTTGAAGTGTACAAAATATAAAAATCCTATACAAATATATCCGAGTCATCTTAGTATACAAACCAGATTTCCAATCTAATTTTACACATTTTACATTCATTGGATATTTCAACATAATATAACAGGCAAACGCGACACAGCACTGCATATTTATATTATACAATAGCACAAGACTCAATTCCAAAATGGCCATGTGGCCGTGTTTTGTTTCGGACAATTATTGAATATGCACCAATCAAAGAAAGACAACAATGGAGTTGCCTAGCAAACATTATTTGTCCGCCTGTGATGTCACAGCCCCCTCAATTGAGTCTTGTGCTATACACACGATCACCATTTCAAATAATTGTCAAGAAAAACGTTGCTGAAACACCAAATTCAGTTGTAGTCTGGTTTAGGGCCGGTATTTCAATGTCCAGTTAAAATCTACTTTTCAGTTAAATTGTTTTCACCATGACAACGGCTAATAGAAATACAACAAACTGGGCTTACCTGACAGTTAAATTTACTTAACACTTTAACTGAACATTGAAATTGGGGCATTAGTTAAACGTCCACACAGGAAAGTATTGAAATATTGAAAAGAAATAAGTTGTAATATCTTGTACATATTCAACAACGAAAAGTATAACTTTGACTTCAATTTTTACTGCTTCAGTCGTATTTGTGATTTAATTATTTAATACTCCCATATGGAGATAGCAAATTGTCATAAAAGTTTGACCCGACTGGGGATCGAACCCAGATTTATACTTACCGGTGTTTTTTTTTCATTTAACCTACCGAGGTCCCCGGCTGGAACAAACTTCAATTAAACTCGCATATGTACTGACTTATTTAATTAAAGGGGTTTAATTAATTTAAAAGACTTCCACTTTTTCCTTTATATATCAATCAATATTACTAAATATAACTTACCAGTTATTTCATCATTGATACTGATATGAGTGGTTGTGATAACCCCTACAGTCCAAAATATGAATAGCAGATAGAGTCTTGATATATTAGATGTGAGAAACTATAGCGTCCTAGGTATAATGTCTATTATATTCTTGTAACACTCAAAATATAAAACTAACTAGTAACTGCCCTAACAATGTTAACTAATGGTTCAAAGGAAATAAGGTAATCCCGTTGTGATACAATATTCGTAGATTCATTAAATGTGAAATAGCTACCATAGCTTGTACTAGAGATTGCAATGGATCATGTCTGCATGGACCGTAGGGATGGTTATAATCCAGTACGTAAGCCTCTTCATACAATCTCATGTGTGATTGACGCTAGCGTAGAATGGTCGAGCTTGTGACGTTGTGGCCTAATCACTGCAATCAGATAGATCCTCAATACACCATATCCGTGCTAGACGACATGACGTTGTTTGTTATGTTAGCGTACCTTGTGAATGCCCATGCATCCACAAAGCGTATATTATGCAGCACGAGCTATTGACACAACTGCATGGTCACTACATCGGCACAAGAATAAACAAGCATACTCACTTTATGCATGCAGTAACCGAAAACATGTTGGGCGTAGCTCATGGCCTTGAGGTAATGTATGGCTTGGCCATGGCACACATGGTTATCGTACGAGAGGTTCCGGGTTCGATACCCACCACCATCAGAGCTGACATTCTTCTGAGCACAAGATAGATGATGCGTTTGTAGTTTCTCACAGATGATCATCTCCAGGGGTGTTGTTGGATGTTGTTGGGACACGCCGTTCCATTTGACCCCCCTTCCCTCCCCCCCCCCCCCCCCCCCCTCCTCCGCCGACTCATAGTTCTGATTACAGTTCTAAAAGATTCAAATGTACACGTACTCCATTCACACAAAAATTCATCGTTCCCCAAACTTTTACCGTAAGTGTTATTAATCCAAAAACGTTTTTTTCTTATATTGATAAAAAAAAAATCAAATACTGATGTAGACTACAAACAATAAGGTGTAAATAAAGTTGATTAGTGATGATGAGTTTCCGTGGCAGATATTGTATATACTATATATATTATACATTGAACAAATATTGTTATGTCTCCTACTGACATCAGCTCTGTATGTTAACAAACAAAACACATCTACTGATCCTACAAAGATGAAATTACGTAGGTGTGGGAACGTTCGTTGTCACTGCTAATTAAAACATCGCATTACACGGTTTTATTTTAAAACATATTTGTTGAGCTTTTAGTTTGTAGGGTTTTATTAAAGGAAATCCACTATATTTTGCCCAGTTACACATTTTATATTTATTACAATCAAGTAAAATTATTGTAAATATGTCTTCAAGCGCGCGGCACTCATACAAGTTCGCAGTTAACTCTACGAGACAGTAAATAACATTTCTCTACGGAATGTTAATTCCTTCACGTGTTTGCACTAGATGTAACGTGCACACTGTTAGAGGAACTAATAGTTGGCATTTTTAAATACATTTATATTAGCTTCGTACTTCAATCGGCATCACATATTGCTGGCACTAAGTGCTTTTTCAGTATAATGTGTCCCTATGTTATAGTTTGTTCCAAGACAACCTTACACATGCTTTCGTCACAGGCGACGGGTTCGTAGCCAATCAGCGATCAGTATGTGCGTGGGTGTGTCTCGGGCGGTTCGCTGGTTGGCTATGAGTACCTCGCCTGTGACGAAAGCATGTATAAGGTTATCTTGGGCCAAGTATAACAGTTAACACCATAAGATGTAATTACATACTTGACCACTTACCCCCACGCCAATGTGAAGGTCAAAAACACTTCATCATGCTTTGTACCCATTAAAGTCAATTTGCATTCTGGCATGACGCCACTTCAATTAAAAATCGAACAATTTTTTAACTTTCAAATGCATCTCCTGTATTTTAATGACCTTATACCAACTACAGCGGTCAGGATCAGAACGTGAAATATTTCCTATTGTAAACAGTATTGGCCTTCGCTCAAGCTGGTCGTTGCACTGCAAACACGAGCAACATCTCAAAAACATGCATGCAAAGAACTTAAACCATCAGTGCAGCATTATTTGAAGGAAGTCTTTGCCTACCAAGGACACTAAACCTAACCGTTATAACAAAACGTTTTGTTAATCAGCATTGAACGAGGCTCTCTTGTGTTTTCAATGAACCGAGGTTTCAAGTGTCTTCACGCAGATCTCTCATAAGAAGCGTTCAGCATGAACATAACTTGAGTTATTGTTCGCTGAACAGACCCATTGATCATTTTTGCGAGCTTGCATTTATAAACAAACACAGTTCATACACAATCTCATCATTAGCGAAACGTTGGGAGTGGGTTTAATTTAGGTGGTGCCTAATAAGAAAAAAGTAATTTTTAAACCCTCTTTTCGTACGTAGATTGGATCATTAATGGTAATAATAATAACGGCAATAGTTATGACGAAGTGCCAGGGCCGTACGGCAAGATATGCCTGGACACAAGATATCTAGGCGACTTCTAGTAAATCAAATACGAGCTATCGCCAAAATGTATAATTTTTATGTCAGTGTTTAGAGCAAAAAAAAACAACACAAAACCTTAAATCGTTACCGTTAATTAACATCCCTGACACGAATGTATATAAAATATAAATACTTACGTTTGTTGCAGGAAATATTTGAAACATATTACATGACTGCATCATAAAGGTAATTGATAATGTTCGCGAAACGTGGCAAACCTCTTTTTTCCGTGGAGGTGGTGGTTGGAGGATACCATGATAAAATATTATCATTTATGTAGTGGTTCAAAAGCTCTTATTTTTTATTGATCGTAACATACTCTGCGATAGGAGTATATAGGCTACATGCATGATGACGTATTTCTAGTACGTGTTAAGTATATAGTACAGCATCACGACAGCATCATTTGTAATCTTGCCACACAACGTACCTGTAACAATCGACCACCGCTAACCCAATTACAATACCCTTGTCATCCAGACTAGACAGCTTTAATTTCAAATTTGACTTCGTTGGAACAAGCAAGCTGACACTTCAAGTGACGTTCACACTCGAAATACGCAGTTTTGAACCCTTTAGCCCCCCCTCCCCCCCCCCCCCCCTCCCTCCCCTCCCTTCTCTCTAACAGACTAAAGGAAATTGACAAATTAGCTGCGAGAGCTCTTAACGAGTATAGTAACAAAATAAGCACTTCATAGCTGGTGTATCATGGAATGGTAAAATGATGGAACTCAAGTAGGCCAGATGTTAAAGACAGAAAGCACCATCAACGTACGAGTTACGACTATAAGAGTATACGTGTTTGGAATATTAGATCAATAAAACAATTCATAAGAAATATCATAATATAAAATGATATATTTAAGTATGATGTCCTATACATCTTGGTGGCCGTATAATGTGACACGTGACTGATACGTAGCAAAAGCTAATAGAGAGTAAAAATATAAATGGCATATGCCATTTACAAGATTGTCAAATATCAACCTACTAACCAACCCGTCTACCAATTACGGTATCTACATGTAATATTTATATGCATTGTCAATATATTGTTAATAATATATTTTATTTAGTTACAATGCATCATATTAATATTGTGTAACTAAGACTGTAAGAGTACTGTGTCCAAAACATGTTCATTACATAGTGTTTTAAAAAACTGAGCAATGTAACCCGATAAAATATATTCCCGAGAATGGAACAGCCGCTAAACAGTCATGGTTCTCACCGCGTGCACTGTCGATTAATGACGTTTTCTACACTCGGACCAATTAGAGCTCACCGTGTACTGTCGATGAATGACGCGTTCTACACTCGGACCAATTAGAGCTCACCGTGCACTGTCGATGAATGACGCGGTCTACACTCGGACCAATTAGAGCTCACCGTGCACTGTCGATGAATGACGCGGTCTACACTCGGACCAATTAGAGCTCACCGTGCACTGTCGATGAATGACGCGTTCTACACTGGGACCAATTAGAGCTCACCGTGCACTGTCGATGAATGACGCGGTCTACACTCGGACAATTAGGGCTCACCGTGCACTGTCGATGAATGACGCGGTATACACTCGGACCAATTAGAGCTCACCGTGCACTGTCGATGAATGACGCGTTCTATTGTACCCACGCACGGCCAGCACAGCAATACGATACATCCCACAGCGGATCGCGCTAATCAAATTATCTCAGTAAACCACCACGCTTAGCTGGTCTGTAATTCAAGCAACACCGCGACCACAGCAATAACTGGACTATAGAACACTTAGCGGTCAGATGATTCACAAAACATTGATGAAAAAGATTCGTCTATTTTTGTTTGAATCTCTATGAAATCATGAGCACTTTTAAGAACGATGGGTACGTTTACGTTAAAAACCGCATAAAACTGTCATTTTAACCATATCTCAAGAATGCACCTCGAAATCGAAAATCTGAGTAATCAGCGTGCTGTAGTTTGATAAGCCCTACCAACTGAATGATAAATGTATTGAACATCGTAGTCAATATGACTGCTATTTCTATGTAATTATATTACTAATTAAATAAGTATCACAATCATGCGGATTATAATGTTAGGTACAATTATCTTTCAGTCTGTAGGGCTTACAAAACCACAGCGCTGTGATTACTCAGATTTTTCTGAGGTGCATTCTTGAGGTATAATTAAAATATGAATATTTTGTGCGATTTTTGACGTAAACCTACCCTTTCTTGCGGTAAATATTTCGTCCGGCGAAGAGTAGGCAGATTCTCGCAAAGTTTGGTAGGGTGGGGGTGGGGGTGGGGGGGGGGGGGGAGGGTGTATTATCTTTGGAATTAGCATACGACGTTTGTTGGAAGGGGATATTGATCAGTGATCCAATCACATACCTGTCTCCACCACCGCTAAAGACACTTCTCACTTGATTCCAATCAGATTGCAAATGGCATGAGCAATATGAAGTTTGTCACGCCCTAACTACATAGATACGGCGACTGCGAAGTACGGCCAAGGACTGTAATCTGCCGTTCGACACACAACCTGGAGTGATGCAATTATCCGTAGGGCGTGCTGGATCGTAAGTGGGTAGTTTCATCAGATTTCAGCGTGTGCAGGAATCTGACGATATCGCATGCATGGAATATTATCTCTCTCGAACTAACTAACTGAATGAAATGGAGCGTTGAGACAAAACTTTGCTGGGTTTACATGATGCAGTTGTCTGTCATTGTTAATCATTAGTTTATATATGGTGCACATTGTCAACGTACATTCGATACAAAATGTATTCATTATTTTATTTCGTAAATCAAAATAGGTTTCTCTTTTTGGTTAAAATCGAGAAAAATGAATTTCACACATCTTACAAGAATAAATATTATTATTAACAATTGAAACTATAAGTTGATTATTGAATGAAGTACGAAATAGAAAACTTTATTAAACTTATGAGAATTCCGAAGTTAATCTGAATTATAAAAAATACATTAGAAATTAAATAAACTTTAAATTATTAATAACACAAACTGAAAGTGTATTTTTTCCTTACCGCTGATGTACAATGTATTATTTTCTCATTAATATTTAATACCATGACGACGCGTTTTTTAAATTGAAACAAACTGGTTAAACATAGCGCCTACAATACATACAAACGTAAAAAGAACTTATTTTCTCATTCGCCCACAGTAAAATAGTTTTGAAAATCAGTTGCTGCTGATTTTTTTCATACGAAACCTTAATTATTTCTACATTATATTTAAAAACATACGAATTTCTTTAGCATTTTTTAATTCTAAGACGCAAGAAATTAAATAGTGATTTTGCTTGAATATAAACCATTAGCTGCAGCCTCCACATTTCATTTTGTAAATTTCAATTTAATTTTAAAAGAAAATAATGCAATGTAAACATCACAGATAATAGCAGTAACGTTGCGGCATACAAGCCCATGCAGTGTTGAGCATTGTGGGTGCTAATCGAGTATGCCCGATGACATCTGTGTTGGTCGAGCATGTCTAAGTGAATATCATTCAAGTCATCATCACAGGCGTTTATAATGCCAAGATGTTATGGCTGTTACACGCAAACAATAGGTGATAACTCTCAGCCAAGCAGAGGTTATTCAAAGAGCTGTGACTCGCCAGAATACGTTCGTCCAAAGACAGAGGAACACATTGAATTATTTGTACAATTGATCGTAACAATACATTTGGGACCGAACAATTTGTCATGCGAAATAAATGTACATTTCTCGGAAATAGATTTAGGATTTGAAATATTATTTGCATTTCATTTCAATTAAGGCGTAGTTGGAGATGCTTGAACAGGCCTCTATCCCGAATCACTTGTACTCAACAAGTTCAGAAAAATAGCTCAATCTAATTCATCTTTTCTTTAGAATTAGTGAATAATACAAAAATGCAATTATACAAAAATGCAATTAAACCCAATCTACATTGCATAGGAGTCCATTTTAAGTAAAATGTTGTCCATAATGATATAGACGCATAAGAATAAATTGTGTTGGCTATTATATCGTTGTAATTTCTAAAAAGATAAAAATGCTTGAAAGTGCTGAACAAATAAAAATTGACGCTATGATTTATCATTGAATTTCTCTATTAATGCAATTATGTCGGGCATTTGTGTATAGTCTCAAACTTCACATTTTTCCTTTCTCTCATGATTGGTTGTAAACACACTTTGAAATGTATGCTTTAGATTCAATCTATACACCTCGGTTGGCTAATAGCTATACAGATTCATTCGTTGGCCGAAACAATGATTGTATTAGTGAAGTAAGTCATCCATAACCGTTATTTTAATTTTAAATTACAATTTTTTAACAAATAATTTATAAATCTTGTTTATTGAGTATAATGAATGGGTTATTTACTGAGGTATATCTAATTCGTAATGGTTACAGAATTATTGTACCTGTAAACAAGACTCTATTTACCGGATCCGATTGGATGTAAACGGATATACAAGAGCCATCATAGCAACTTACAAAGTAAAGTAAAGCACAAACAACATGTGGTTGCAAGCTCGCAAAAATGATCAATGGGTCTGTTCAGTGAACAATAACTCAAGTTATGTCCATGCTGAACACTTAAATATTTATCAATCCACTTGCAGTTCTATCACATAAAACTTTGCTGTATCTACGTAGAAGTTTCTCTTACCATTTCCAAAATAAAATAAATGTATAAATCACGAGTATTTCTTGTCGAGGGCACATTCAGGTTTCGTATCTCTGTGCTCATGTTAAAACGTGAGCAGATTTCTCTTGTTTGTCAAAACATGTTTGCGTATCTGGTTACAGGTCTGATGTTTCAGTCCTGCCTGGGTCACACCTGTATTTATCAAGGTGCCTCAGTTGTAAAACACTTGATTAACTCTGGCCTGCCATAATGTCTCTACCTCGAGACCTAAGTCAATAACACGTGCGCCAGGTCCTCACGTGCTCACGTGCTCACGTGCTCCTCCCGTCAGTGATCGGGTTTTAGTTGCATGAGCGTCGCAACACCAGCGCATTCGAAAAACTTTTATTTCACTTTTGGATCAATTTTGTTCTGGTCAATCTCTAAACGGTGTCTTTAGAGCCGTCATAGTAACGAAGCACGTAATAAGTGGTATAAATGTTCTCCACTGAAAGTCATTTTTTGTAACTGAGTGGATAGACTATACATACAAATGTATTAATTTTGTTTATTTGTTTAGAGGTTGGTGACACTGACTGATATAGAAAACCCTCTAGCATTTAGCCTTGTAGCCTTTCATTTATAACACATTTTCAATCAATCACGAAAGAAAATTCGAACAGTTTTATAACCAGTGTACTGAGATGAGAATAAAATATATTGATCATTCTCAACACATAAAATTAAAAAAATATTTTCAAATATTGTTGCAAAGTTGTTAATCCCAGCATTCTTAACAAATCTATGGATTTCATCAAATTTCTTTCCACTACCTACAATGGAGGTTAATAACTTTATATCAATATATTGGGATTGACCCGATAGAAGGGGTCCTTCCACGCAGTGACCGGTACCCACAAAGGGGGCTCTCATGCATACTTTCTCTCTTCTCATATACTTATCACCTTTCATGTCATCCTTTTCTATTACCATGCTAATATTCGCCATAAATGCTGGCCCCCTTTGTGATCTAAACACCCCCCTCCTTGTTCGTCCTTTCTCTACCACTATTTGAGATTGAGGGGCCCAATCGGCCCTGCCCCTCCCTTGTTGGACTCCCCTTATGACGACCTCCACTATGTGTACTGAATCTGAATGTGTTGTTTTCGAATCATATATCTCTCACTCATCGTCTCGATAAGCCAAGTTCCTCTGTCTGCACTGTCTGCCTGTTGCTCTGTCTGCACAATCATCGTTATCAACATCGGGGTTGACAATTGAAGGTTTGTTCCTTCCGACTATTTTCATTAGAAAATAATCTCGCCATGACCTGATCAACTCTTTCTGAGGTGAGAACCGTTTGTATTCGATACATTTGCTTAGCTAGCTTGACGCGATGCCATTGATAGTAAACCAATTGCTAAATAATGACTAATTTAACCGACATGCTAATGACAAACAAATCCTGTTTGTAAGCCCGCACGTATCCACAATGGAAGTACTAAACAAACACACTAACTTTAGGTAGGTATGCATACAAAAAACCTGCTTTGCGAATTGTAAAAGATTTTTCAAAACATGATCATATTTCAAGGTCATCTACCTATACGTGGTGACAGCTGGATTGAAATATTAATTACGCTGTTTATGAGCATGTTATATTCTCACTTAGCTGTATCAAGATGGTGGAAGGTGATTTTGGCTACCGTATACTCGTAAATCTCGTCCTCGTAAGTTCTAACGGTGAATGCGTTAGGAAGACGTGATAGATATCATCATTTAAAACTTTACGAACTACCTTGGAAACGATACTTTCCCGCTTATACGGTACAGTACACCGTACACATAGGAAAACGTTCAACTATTGTTCTATTGAGTAGAACGACGAATGTTCATGACAATACGAGAGTCTTGTGACGGGATGAGGTTCTCGTGGACAATTGGGTGATACAAACTAAGGCTGGTCCATAGTCGATTGCTACGTTTTCTCGATGCACAAACGTACAGTTTTACATGAGTGTTTCTGAAACGTGTGTTATAGAAATACATTTAAAAAAATGTTTATTTGTTTAGTGGCCAGGTGGCAAATATTGCACTTCAAACATAGTTTATCGTATTCATGTAAGTAAACCACAAGACATAGATATTTACTATTTTTGTGACAGATTGCCAATCAAGTAATTTTCTTTTGGATTTCATATTAAAATATTCGCTGTACCAATATTCATAATAGTATTTTAGATTGTTTGCGTATACCGGTATTTTATCTCGTTTGTACCGTTATATGGTACCCATTATTGTGAATAGGCTGAGACGGGATTTTAAGGCGCCATTCAAAAAAGGAAACAGTTGCTTATTAATCAGCCATAAAATCATATATCAATATATGCTTTTGTATGATACATATAAGATCAATAAACTATTCAGTGAATTATGTTTAATCCCAATATTTGGCAATTAACGTACTCGAACAAAAATAACATATTTCCCATACGACACCAGATTTCATATTCTGTTTTTTGTTTTTTTAATATTGATACTGGCGAATGTAAAAAGCGTCAGCTCGATATTTGATGGTTAGTTTTTGCAGAAATGGGTTAGGGGGGGGGGTGACAATGTGAAGATTCGTCAGCTATAATGTAGTAATGAGAATATAATAATATAATATGTGTAATCAATTTAGCAATAACGATACCAATTATATTACCCGTTACATGACGCATGAGCTTGAAACACTTTTGTATGTGAGCGTGTGTTTTGTTTATATTAGATATTGTTTGCAATTTTGAAGTGCAAAATTTTGTCATGAGTCTGAATAGGTAATTATTTAACAATTTATCTCATAGTTTTTTTTAAAGAAAACTTATTTGTGGTGTGCGTTTACCCAAACTTTTCTCTTTGAACGCACGGCGGGTCGATTGGGGTGAGGAAGGGGTTTATGATTACATGCTTGGTTTACGATTACGAACAAGCCAAGAACCACACGACAAGCTGCAAGTTATTTAGTGCGCGCTTCACCATGGGGCTCAACTTGTGTACGGAGATTGTTTAGAAGTCGTTAAATGCGGAGAGAACTTGTCTTAACATAAATGTTATGTACACTTAAGTATAAAGTATAAACCTTGTGCCAAGACACTCGTCGAGAATGTTGCGAAATTAACATATTGAAAGAAATTCACATTCAAGTTTATATGCAAAGGCAACGTTTGCAAAATAAAGTGAATTAAATTAAACCCTTCTTATAAACGCGCTATATAGAAATTATAATTTTCTATTTATTGGATTCGGAAATATATAAACAATAAAAATTTTGGAAGGTTTTCTAATTTGGCGTGTGTAGTGAAGAATTGCGTTTCATTGATTAACATATTTACTGTGGAATGCTTTGAGTTGCGCTCTGAACGACCTTCTGGCATTTCTGCGGCGGAGCACTTTGTCGCCATCTCAAGAGATCTGTGCGTTGGTAGCACCTTTCTGCGGGGAAACTGAAAGATTTAAAGTAGCTTAGTAGGCTATCGCCGCTACTTAAGTTATACTTGTGAGAACTGACGTGCGTATTATGTACGTGGAGAGAGTGCCAAAGCCTCAGGGCTCGTTACCAATGCGTTTCAGGTCACTCAAAACTATGCGCTAATTGAAGGATTATAAAGTCTTCGAGAGTGTTCAAATGTGTTCCCTTTACGGCTTTACTATTGAAATCAATTACTCAATTAGCATTCGGCCACACTGTACTTGGTCCTCCCTCTTCATATGCATGTTATTACCTTTGAGTGCTCATTTTCACAAATCAAAATGCCGGGTGCCAAGTCTTTCAAGTTAATTCTCCCGCTACAAAACATGATCAAATTCCATAAAATAGTCAAGGTCAAGAGTATCCTAATACAGTATTATTCCAATGTATCAAAAAGAAGAATCTAAACTGGGAAAACACCCTGAATGTTGAATCCCCAATGTTGGCTACCTGTGAGACACGTTGCCGAATTTGAACCCGTTCGAACAGGACCTAAAACAATGTATTTACGTTTATGATAGTGAAAAGGTTAATTGACTAAAGAGGATATGTCTCGATTATGTGTTGTTTTTTTCGTTGTTATGTTATGTTTGTATGTTATGTGTTGCAGTTCAGGGATTCAACCTCACAGACATCTTAATTTAAAGTAAAGTTCCCTAGTTTACATCCATATCTTTTGCGTGTCCGTGCACTACAACCATCGCCTTCGTCATGTTTACTATCACAAGTTTCAAAGAGGAAACCAATCCAAGTAGGTTTAAACTGAACCGATATGTTTTATTTTAATAGAGATAAACAAGCTGTAGCCAAAATAAAACTAATTTTGTCGGTTATACCATGGTGACACCACTTATTTCCACTGCACCACTACTTCCACTGTCCACATCCACACCTTCGACAGACTGATTAAAGGTATTCATTTTCTTCTCGTATTAACGGTTTTTCGGCGATTCAAGTAGTGCAGCAGGAACTTCCGTGGACGATAAACCAAATTCCTTTCGTTATAGACGAACAACAATTCAGCTTTATTGTTTATAAAATAACGACTTCAAACAATAACCGGTGGATTCTTATTTTTGACAAAATCACATAAAGGTTTAATAATAATTGACATTTAGAATAGTTGGTAAGGAATGTCCGGGAGCTAATAGTAGGACTCAATTCCAGCATTCGCCTTGTAACTGAGGGAAACCTCAGTAAAACCCTCCAGTCAGGACTGCCGGTGGCGGAATCGAAGCGGCGACCTCCTGAGTTAGGGTCTCGCGTCTTACCGCTTAGCACTCTCTATCGGACATAGTACGTATTATTAGAGTGATTTCCAGACTACACCTCTAGTCGTTATCTCAGGATGAACCTCAATGTAATATTAACCTCTCTGTTTCAGACGGGTGTGTTAGTGATGCGCCCACACGAACCATGAGAGTAAGACATGGGCAGAGCTGCAATCTGTCTCGGTGGTCTCCTGCTCTTCCTCCGGCTGATGGAGACTATAGGTGACCCCCTCATTGGATCCATTAGCCGGCACTACAAGGGCGACATGTTCGTCGCTGCAGGTAGGTAACACACGCGTGCCTGACAGTCACTGTCCCGCTACAACCCGGGGCTATCATGTGAGACACTGCCACACGCGGGCCTGACAGTCACTGTCCCGCTACAACCCGGCGCTAGCATGTGAGACACTGCGCGTGCCTGACAGTCACTGTCCCGATACAACCTTCGCTATCATGTGAGACACTGAGCGTGCCACACGCGTGCCTGACAGTCACTGTCCCGCTACAACCCGGCGCTATCATGTGAGACACTGCGCGTGCCACACGCATGCCTGACAGTCACTGTCCCACTACAACCCGGTGCTATCATGTGAGACACTGTGCGAGCCACACGCGTGCCTGACAGTCACTGTCCCGCTACAACACGGCGCTATCATGTGAGACACTGCGCGTGCCACACGCGTGCCTGACAGTCACTGTCCCGTTACAACCCAGCGCTATCATGTGAGACACTGCGCGTGCCACACGCGTGCCTGACAGTCACTGTCCCGCTACAACCCGGCGCTATCATGTGAGACACTGCGCGTGCCTGACAGTCACTGTCCCGCTACAACCCGGCGCTAGCATGTGAGACACTGCGCGTGCCTGACAGTCACTGTCCCGCTACAACCCGGCGCTATCATGTGAGACACTGCCACACGCGTGCCTGACAGTCACTGTCCCGCTACAACCCGGCGCTATCATGTGAGACACTGTGCGTGCCACACGCGTGCCTGACAGTCACTGTCCCGCTACAACCCGGCGCTATCATGTGAGACACTGTGCGTGCCACACGCGTGCCTGACAGTCACTGTCCCGCTACAACCCGGCGCCATCATGTGAGACACTGCGCGTGCCACACGCGTGCCTGACAGTCACTGTCCCGCTACAACTCGGCGCCATCATGTGATACACTGCGCGTGACACACGCGTGCCTGACAGTCACTGTCTCGCTACAACCCGGCGCTATCATGTGAGACACTGCGCGTGCCACACGCGTGCCTGACAGTCACTGTCCTGCTACAACCCGGCGCTATCATGTGAGTCACTGCGCGTGCCACACGCGTGCCTGACAGTCACTGTCCCGCTACAACCCGGCGCTATCATGTGAGACACTGTGCGTGCCACACGCGTGCCTGACAGTCACTGTCCCGCTACAACCCGGCGCTATCATGTGAGACACTGTGCGTGCCACACGCGTGCCTGACAGTCACTGTCCCGCTACAACCCGGCGCCATCATGTGAGACACTGCGCGTGCCACACGCGTGCCTGACAGTCACTGTCCCGCTACAACTCGGCGCCATCATGTGATACACTGCGCGTGACACACGCGTGCCTGACAGTCACTGTCTCGCTACAACCCGGCGCTATCATGTGAGACACTGCGCGTGCCACACGCGTGCCTGACAGTCACTGTCCTGCTACAACCCGGCGCTATCATGTGAGTCACTGCGCGTGCCACACGCGTGCCTGACAGTCACTGTCCCGCTACAACTCGGCGCCATCATGTGATACACTGCGCGTGCCACACGCGTGCCTGACAGTCACTGTCCTGCTACAGCGCGGCGCTATCATGTGAGACACTGCGCGTGCCACACGCGTGCCTGACAGTCACTGTCCCGCTACAACTCGGCGCCATCATGTGATACACTGCGCGTGACACACGCGTGCCTGACAGTCACTGTCTCGCTACAACCCGGCGCTATCATGTGAGACACTGCGCGTGCCACACGCGTGCCTGACAGTCACTGTCCCGCTACAACTCGGCGCCATCATGTGATACACTGCGCGTGACACACGCGTGCCTGACAGTCACTGTCTCGCTACAACCCGGCGCTATCATGTGAGACACTGCGCGTGCCACACGCGTGCCTGACAGTCACTGTCCTGCTACAGCGCGGCGCTATCATGTGAGACACTGCGCGTGCCACACGCGTGCCTGACAGTCACTGTCCCGCTACAACTCGGCGCCATCATGTGATACACTGCGCGTGACACACGCGTGCCTGACAGTCACTGTCTCGCTACAACCCGGCGCTATCATGTGAGACACTGCGCGTGCCACACGCGTGCCTGACAGTCACTGTCCTGCTACAACCCGGCGCTATCATGTGAGTCACTGCGCGTGCCACACGCGTGCCTGACAGTCACTGTCCTGCTACAGCGCGGCGCTATCATGTGAGACACTGCGCGTGCCACACGCGTGCCTGACAGTCACTGTCCCGCTACAACCCGGCGCTATCATGTGAGTCACTGCGCGTGCCACACGCGTGCCTGACAGTCACTGTCCTGCTACAACCCGGCGCTATCATGTGAGACACTGTGCGTGCCACACGCGTGCCTGAAAGTCACTGTCCTGCTACAACCCGGCGCTATCATGTGAGACACTGTGCGTGCCACACGCGTGCCTGACAGTCACTGTCCTGCTACAACCCGGCGCTATCATGTGAGTCACTGCGCGTGCCACACGCGTGCCTGTCAGTCACTGTCCTGCTACAACCCGGCGCTATCATGTGATACATTTACCTACTTGTATAGCAATGTCAAATACGCATGGGGCTAAGTACATTTATGAAGCAAGCTATTAAAAAATAATACGTTCATATCCATACGTGTTACGTGGACATGACATTTTTGTACAAGAAGGTAAATATTTTTATAATAATCCTAATATTAGTTTGTGTTAATGACTGCCAAACATAAAAACAAACGCTGAACGCTCGCATACGGAATACTTGCCACGAAATTTATAACCGGGAATTTGCACCTTTCTCTCCAGCGCTCAAGAACCCAGGGCTACCCGGCACCTCCACCAATCACCATGTTCTTTGCTCGCAGGTCCGTCATGCGATGAGAGTGCGTGTGTGGGTACCAGCAGTGGCACCGCAGTTGCAGTTGACGACGCAACGTGCACCTCCACCAATCACCATGTTCTTTGCTCGCAGGTCCGTCATGCGATGAGAGTGCGTGTGTGGGTACCAGCAGTGGCACCGCAGTTGGAGTTGATGACGCAACATGCACCTGCCAATGTTTGCCGCATCTCACAGTATTCAGGGACGACCTTCAGATATGCATTGACGACATTCACGGTGAGTCAACCATCCAAAGCGGAGTTGCGATAATCCTGATTTACCAAAATTGTGGTGGTCACCATAATCTTAGCCTAAATTTTTTTTAGATCTAAATGTTAGCACTAACGCCGTGTCTCAATGCTTCTTAATCATCAAAATAGTTGCTTAAACAACAATAAACAATAATGAAAGTGACGCCTAATATAAAGGGCGATATGTAGACAACTGTCAAGATAAATACAGGATTTGTTGCTATGGAATGATTGTTTTATTACATGCTAGTTTTTATAAGAAGAACGAACTCCATAACAACCATAAACAGACTCTGCATTTCAGTTTCACCCTAATTGTAGCTTTGGGAAGCCCTAAGCTGGTCCTGGAAACCTATTCCAAATCTTGTAAACGTATTGTTTGTTTGTGTGGAATTTATGAGTCAGTGTCGGTCCAGCTGAAGGTTGTGCATGATTTGAGAATCCCCGTATAAAATTGGGGGAAAACACCTGAGAAGTTCACGTACCATCACTTACCATGTACATGTGTATGCCTTATTTGCTTAGTTTTTCGTAAAAAAAAAAAACACTCCTTTGGTTAGATAAACATGCATGTGATGCACCCATTTCGTTTATATCTTCCTCTAAGAAACCATGAGGACACTAGAAGCTCAGGAAAACCACGAGTTCTTCAGATTAATTTAGCTACCCGACCGTGGGTTTATGGAGAGTAAAGAGAATCTGCAAAAAGATGAATGACCTGAATTCCTAAATCGACTTTCAGCAATCTGGTCCAAACGAAAGAAACAACTTTTAATGCCATGCTGCACTTGTTCGCCCGAATCGATGACGTCAGAAGCTGTTCTTCCAGGTCGACTATTTGCGCCTCGACGACCGTTAATATTATATTAACAAGTGCAACATTTTTCAAGTGTCGAGTCAACGACAATAATGTGTGTAAGTGACCTGATAGAACCTGGCCGACGAATGGGAGCAGAACATGCACGCATCACTCTTGTGACGTAGGCCACAGTGCTCAAGGCCATCGCTCTGTTAGAACCTAGAACATATGGGTTCAAGGGTGGTTCGCCGATAGCTCATCACTATCGTCGTTCACGATGGATGGGATAATTCTCGTGACGTCACAACAGCAAATGTGTGTTGAAAACCGCAAGTTATCTTCTTTAGCCACTCCCATATACCCACTCTTGCGTTTTACTCATGTTGATTTCTTAGCATTTCAAAATCATTATTCAAATAGGTAAGAATATTGAATCACCGCTTCATTTTTTAAAATAACCCTCAATCATTTATAAGTAAGGCCTGACCCACTATATAGTGTAGCTTGTAATGCGAACAAACTAAATAAATTTATCCAAACCGTTAGTCATTTCTCCGTTCAAGAGTTCTGTATATTAGAAAATAGCCGGTCGAGGGAAATCACAGCATGTTTTGTCTACTTATTAAAACTCCATTAGGAACACGTCAAAGCTATGTTCACGTCCACTATCGTGTCTTGCTCCACGCTAGGCACAATAGTAAAATGCATGTAAGGGCTGTCGCTATTAGAGTTTGATGTGTGGATCGCATGCACCGCCACAGCAGCCGTTTCGTCGACATCCAACAGCCAATCAGAACACAGCTGTCTGCCCTGGCTCGAGTATGGGCTAACGGCAATGGGTATAGCTCGCAACGGTATTTTATGGTTATATTGATTCATTCAAAGGGTGATTCATATCCGTAATTTTTCAATACATTTTAAAACAATATCGTAATTGTTAAGATTTTTGTTTCTGTAATGAATTAATGAATTCAATAATATTATTAAAATGACGGTCGTAACAAATACAATACTTGATGGTTTTTTTAAAAGTCATTTTTTAAGCTGATACAAAACTAAATTCCGCGTAGGCCTAGGAATTACGTTTTCAATCTTGAAGCGATTATCATGCTGATAATTAATACATAACCGTTAAGTTAACGAGTTAGGCCCCCGTTTATACGGACTATTGTTAATATTCCTTCATGCTCATTTATCACACTCATACATTTGTTCGAAGCTAATCGATACGTAAAACAACAGACGGAACAATACAGACACCAAACCACAATCAAATAATAAATTATATTACTGTATTTATTCTAATATTGATGAATGTGGTTAGTAAATCAACGTTCTATTTAGGTATACTTGCGACGTTTCGAAATTTAAAGCACATTTTTTTCATATATTAAATTCTTTAATAACATACGTACGTATACCTCTTTCAAATCTTATTGCATTCAATTCTTATTTATTACGAGTTACATGAACTTAAATAACCGAACCTTTTCAAAAAGAATATTCTCCAGACCTTTTTTTTTAAATTTAATACTCTCCACCTAATAGACCTTGGGCCAGCTATAACCCCCCCTCCCCCCCCCCCCGGTGCGGAAGGTCTGAAAGTGGTTTTGAGTACTTTGATATATTGACTTTCGATTTTCACTTGTTAGCCAACATGGTTTTGGTGGGTGCACCCACCAGGGGTGTCCAAATGTGGTGCTGTGAAAACCATAAAAATATTAATTGAGGTATGTTGCCAGTTCAAAGAATTAACTATTTTTATAAGGATGTACTCTTTTATACGTAAGCTACTAAATAACACAATTTTTTGATTTTCAGGGTTACACAAACTAGTTATCTATTCATGTTTTGTTTTTATTTCGAGCAAAACATGTATATAGTTTGGCCGCTCTGTAACGCCCCACCCCTCAAATAATGGAAGGTCTAAAAGTGGTTTCGATTACTATTATATATGTACTTTTGATTTTCACTTGTTAGCCAACATGGTTTATGCGGGTGCATCTACCAGGGTTGTCCAAATGTGCCACCATACAATTCGATATTAATATTATATGCCATTCTTGAGAATTAATCAAAATAGTTGTAAGTATATAACCTCACGCATCTAAAATGCTTGATAACATGAATTTTTTATTTTTCAGGGGTGAGAAAAACATTCTATATACATTTTATGTGAATTTTTTAGGTTAAAATGTATCATGTTTGCCCCATCTGTAACCCCCCACCCCTCCAATATTGGAAGGTCTGAAAGTGTTTTTGTATACTTTGACACATGACCTTTTGATTTTTACTTGTTAGCCAAGATGGTTTTTTGTGAGTGCACTTACCAGGGCTATCCAAAATGTCGAAATAGTGAGTAATATTAATGATAATTGTGATATTGACAATAAAATGAACATTTTAGGAATTAAGTAACCCTTAACACATTGAAATTGTTAATTATACATTTTCCCATTTAAATGGTCGCACAACACAATATATAATACATTGAATTTGATAATTTATACATTTTATTTGTTTACTTTGAGCATAACATGTATAGGGTTTACCCCATTTGTAACCCGCCGTTCCCCATATGCCGGAAAGTTTAGAACTGTTTTTGGATACTTTGGTACACTGTCTTGCGATTTTAGCTTGTTAGCCACCATAGTTTTGGTGGATGCACCCACCAGGGGTATCCAAACATGGCGAAATAAGGAGCAATATTGATGTTAATTGCGATTCTGGACAGTAAATTAACAATTCTGGACGTATATATTCTTTAACATTCAAAATACTTAATTAAATACATTTTTCCATTTAAGGGGTGCACAAAACTTTCCATATACATTTTTTGGTTTACTTAGAGTAGATAGTATATATAGTTTTGCCAGACTATGACCTCCCATATTACCCACATTGTGGAAGATGATAGAAGCGGGTTTGAGTACTTGAATAGATTGTCTTCGCATTTTTACTCAATATACAACACGGTTTTAGCAGATGAACCCACCAGGGGTGTCAAAATGTGGCATCTCAAATGTATACATAAATATTAATTGCGTTTCTTGAGCGTTTATGTAAGTATGTTTGTTATTTTGTGACTTTTGACTGTTCCACCAACTAAATGACATGCATTTGTATTATAAAAGCTGCACAATCCTTAAATATACGTGTTTCTTTTTTAACGACGTTAATTAATGAAAAAAAAAAAATTAACAATTAAAACAATAACCTAAAATGGATATAATTATATGGAAATCACATATTACAAACAATGTTAATACACTTACATATATTTCAAAGCTACAAAGAAAAAAAATGGAAACTTCTCACCTTTATTAGCTAATAGTGCAAAAAATAGCGATCGAAGATGGATTTTGACGTTTAAAGCGTGATTACCCCTGAAAATGTATTATTGACATGTATAATAAATTACTAATTCGTAATGTACTCATCAAGACCTTTCATTAGAGTGGTCGCAAACGACATTTGTGACTAAAGAATTTCATGATGTCCAAAAAGACACAGGGTGATATCTCCGAAGATAATAGCCAATTGGGTCTCAAACAATTTTTAGAAATAAGACAATAATATACATAGTTATAACCTTACGTAAAACTAACTACTTTCTTACTACAAGACTCACAATTAATATTTGTACTATTTAGACCAAAATCTTTGGGCACCCCTGGTTGGCTGTTCCACCAAAGTTGTGTTGGCTAACAAGTGAAAATCAAAATGTAATATTAAGAGGTATACAAAACCACTTTCAAACCTTCCGCACCGGGGGGGGGGAGGGTTTCTATTAGCTGGCCCATGGTCTATAAACTCAATGCATGCATTGTATAACCGTGGTTTTGAGTTTTGTACCGATGGCACATTTTGGTACTATACCCCTTTAAATATCCGTTATTGATTGATCGAGTACAACTGCCACCCTGTCTGTGTTGGGGTTGTTGCGTGACGGTATCTTGTTTCTCACTGCAGGCCACTCCATCTTCCTAACACGCTCACTTCACTTCACACGCTCATGTTGGAATAGTTTGATAATTTACAAAATAATTTGTTTGGTACACACAAAGTCCCGATATAATCTCAAGTTATAACGTTTAGTTTATATTATATATATATATATATATATATATTAGACAGGGACACAAAAATAACGTGATATGGTGTCGCGGAGTGGTGGGGGGGGGGGGAGGGGGGGGAGCGGTCAGTTAATAATTACTGAGATCGTTAAATTTGATAACTACCCATCGTCCATTTGCTTAGATATATACATGCTTTATTTCATTATTTTAGTAAAATTTGTGACTTTGGGGCTGTCGTGTGTGGATATAACCCAAAATTCATGGTCGATTCACAGTACATTGGAAAGCCAAGGTTTATAACTAATTGTTTTATGAATGTAATTTTTCATACAAAAACAAAACCACCAATAGAAATGTGTGTTTGTATACAATGGGTTGATGGATGTGAATAGATACCTATGTATCATAGAGTACATCTATTATATATACCATAATATATACACATTGTTCAGGGCCAGGGGATTTATTTTATATATGGAAAATAATAGCTTTGGATTTCTTCTTAAGGGTTTGGCGGCTACTACGAATATGGACTATTGAAGAATTTTCTATACAGTTTCTTGTTGTTGCATTGTTGTATATGTCAGCCCGCGTTTGAAAAGCCGGCCCTTACACGGGATCCCTCTTGCGGACACCAGTCACACACAAGCCACTCTTCTCTTCACTATGACGCAACCATGTTTTATTAGAAGAACAGCAGAACAGCGAGCTTGCCGTGCTGTGATGTGGAGATAGCAGGGCTACATGAATATAGAAGCATTTGCCTGAATCGAGCACCATAACAGACAACAGACATGTCAACACGAACACGACTGCACGTTGCCTTGAGTTGAGGGGCAAAGTGTTGACCCGTCCAGATGTTATAACTTATTAATCAGTTTGATTTTTATCAACCTCACGCTACCCCTCATTATTCTAGTATAAATAAATGACAGCGATTTTACTCGAATCCACCTCGATAACTGTGTAGAGCCTAAAAGCTGTGAGTATTTGGTTTGGAAAGAGTGATAGAAACCGACAGCTTACCTGAAGATGATAGCAAGGCCATCTGCAGATTGAAGAAACACGAATAATATAATGTATAAACACAAATAACGCAGAGTCGTTCGTGTTTCGTCGTTATTTGTGTTTACATATTATGTGTTTCGTGTTTCTTGAATAGCTGGTGAGCTTTGGGCGTAAACCAATCAGAACCATCACCTTTCTTGAGAAATTGCAACAAAACTGATCGGTTCCAGATTAAGAAATACCAGGCAAAAGTGCAAACTCAAACAAAGTTGTTTTAAGAGAACATAAATGTCAATAATCCCCTTTCTTCTGCAAAGCATTGATTTTCTCTCGTAATAGAGTAAGGAGTTCTAAACAACATGCACTATAAAGTTACCAAGGCGTTTCAAACCGGCGTGGTGCAATCGCTTCGTGTCACAACTGATTCTAAACCTTGGTAAACGTATCGATTTTGGGCCAAGTCGGTTTGATTTCAATCCAGTTGAGCAATTGAATTTAAAGTATCAAATCGCATTTAAAACTAAGTAGTTAGTTCAAGCGTAAAAGCCAGTTTTAATTCAAATCAGTTTGAAACGCCTTGTTAATGGCAGTCATGGTTTTTAACGTTTGTACTTCTAGCTCAGACTGCCAAACTTCCACGTATTGTTGCCGTTTAACGAATCTCAGTCACAGAAGTTTTGAAGGAGCCTTGTTAGCCTATTTCCCTGAAATGAAAACAATACAACTCAGGCACTTTGTTATTTTGTGCTAGAAGTCATTGAGTATATGAAGATTTTTAGCTGTGGGGTGTGTACCATAATTAATTATGCCCGGCCTTATGAGATCCAACTAAATATTTTGATTGTCATCTGACTTGATGTAAGCTTCTTCTTGGTGGCTACCACGGTGAAAACAAGTTAAATATATAGTTAAAAGTCATATAAGATCGGGCATTTGTTTCAAGATTCAGGTGATAACACTGATGTTTACAACCTTTCAAAAACAAAGTGAATGTCAAATTTAAAAAACTTTCTCTTTGAGAGAAGTGTTTCTTGATTTGAAATAACCTACACTATATATGGAGAGCATCTATTGCCAGGCCAACTTCCCCCGTACCGTGAATCATGACATCACCGTGTCATGTAATGTTACCAGATACACAAATAATAAATGCCCAACTATATCGACAATATGTCCCGTTGCACCGTATTTTGTGACATGAAGTGACGTCACATGAGATAGGGTCTATGTTTTAAGGTTCGACTCCAAAGTTACCGTGTTCGCTTTATGTGTATCATGTTGTTATGGGGCTGGAGTGGCTAGGTGTGCAGCGTGTCTGTTGCGTTCATGTTAGTTGGAAGCTATACTATTGCATGCGGCAATGTTTTTGTCGCATGTTGAATTAATTGCATGTTTAAATAATCATATACCCATGTTTGAATTAAACTGAGCCCGATGTTGAAGCCTCGTGATTCAATCAAGGCTGGTATCGAACCGGCGATCTCCCGAATTAGACCCTCATGTGTACCAGCAGCACTGATCATCGGAAACGATATCTTAATACGATTGTGTTTGATAACTCGGTATCACGGCAATGTCAAAGCGCAGGCAGGGCATCCTTTCATTTTTCGTCTCTTTATTATATGATGGTTTTCATGACATAAATCCGTGGACTGGTTTGAAACAGCTCTCCAGTATTTACCGTTTTCTGTTTTAATTTTAGTTTTTACATATCCCCCGCTAATCCCCTCTTGGTCTGCCTCAACTATTTATCTCTTCTATTTGCTTGTCCTTCCTTCATTCCTTCGTGACTCTCACGTGTTGTCTGTATTGTCTGAAATAATCAGTAGGTCTATAACGAAATATTACTGAATTGAGCGAGCAGTAACATTTCTTGGTGCAACTGTGCAAGTAGAACAAACTAACACACGTTAATTCCAGCAGCATCGTTTCCTCAATGTCATCAACGCAAGTAATATTAATAGTACCAAACGCCAAATATCTGCCGATTATATTGTGTTTTCGTTTGCTAACACGTCTATAATACTAGACAGTATATACTGATAAACACTTGTATGAGCTATCAATTTATGTAGAAATAACTACAAAATTATTGCTAAATCCATTGTTATAATTTCCAACTAAATATATATTTAAGTGCCCGCTTCCTTGTGTTCACCATGTCAACCATCAATCAGAAGAATATTTAGTTATAAATACAACCAAATATATTTACCATTTGCTTTTCTAAAGAATTGAGTTGCAAACGCAACTACCATTCAGGTGGCTCGTTGGTCCAGTAGGTGGCTCGTTGGTCCAGTGGTTAGCATCCCTGCTTCCAATGCAGAAGGTCCCGGGTTCAAATCCCGCTTCAGGCAGAAGTTTTTTAACTTCTAATGTGGATTCAATTCCATTACTTCTTGGCTTAGGAATAAGTAAACGGTGACTTTGGAGCCGTCCTAGCAACGAAGCACTCAATAAATTCAAAGTTTTTCTGAATCGGCCTTGTTGATTCTGGCATTTGTCCGCAGGTGTTCGCACTGTCCAATCACTGATTCATGTTTCGTATTTGAAATATCGATCTTTGATTGGTTATCGCTCACTCGTCGATGGTGTTCGAAACCTACAGGGTTGGTTTAGGCACTTTAAATTAAAGTCCCCCACTGCAAATCAGTTTAGTTACTGAGTGGGTAGACTCTAAATGTGAATTTATTTATTTATTTATTTATTTAATCACAGTTTCAGTATAGCGTGATTTTCATTCTGAAAGGAAACCTGCTTTCGTCACATTACTTCGTAATGAACTCAAGCCCATTTCATAACGTGGGATTTGTAGACTTGAACATGGCAAACAAAGCCGTGTTTACAGCAAAGATGTTACATTATTAAATACACACGGCTCAACATTCTGACAGCACGTGTGGCTGATATCTCTCGGCCGAGGTGATGAACAACTAATCATTCATTCGCCTACGTTACTGACTGTTATTTTCACCGCGCTCGGGAGATGATTGTAATTATTGATTTACCTTCTTTCACACCCACAAGTACACAAGTCAGATCAGTACGATGTAATAACATATAATCTCATTGAATGTAATTTACCTCGGTGCATTACAGGACTGCAAACTAGCATTGATGGAGGGTTATTCGCGCTTGGAGGTCGGCTTTGCACGAGAGATCACGAAGTAGTTCGCAACGAGAGCTTGTGAAATTAATTCTACATCACAATATCGTTCAATTCGTAATCGATGTATTCCCATGATGCGCATTTTAACATAAATGACTGAACTGAACACGGTATTTTATGACACCATATTCATAATTCCCTGCATATACACCGCGTCTATGTAATGGATTGCTGTGGTATGTTGTTTTCACCAACGCAAAAACAAGCTTGGACGTCAAGTTATCAGATCATTCATTAAATATTTAGTTCGAAATAGGGACTACACCGAATGTGACACCGAATAGTATTTTTATTTTTTAAATTGTTTCCCTTGTAACTTCGGCTGCAGGAACTGTATGTATTTAGTCGTTATGTGGGATATCTGGACAATTTGACGTGTGGGGGGGGGGGAGGTTCTAGAACCATTGGCACTGGATAGATAAGAGAAGTAGTGTCGAGTACAGGTAACTGTGCACTGTGCATGGTCTAAGAACCGAGTATAGGTATGTGTATCCTATTCGGTTAGGCAACTGATTTACAAATTTACAAAGGACAAGAAAAGAAAATAGAGAAACAATAATAAACCGAACTACTATAGAAAAGAGAAACAAACATAATCAACTGATGGGTAAAAAATTGTATCCTATATTAATATATTGAAAACTATATAACATTATTACGAAAAAATTAAATATGAAATAGAAATTCCAATTACTGTTTATCCTTCTATAGGATAGGTTATATTTAATATTTGAGATACTTTCATATTTTCGAACAACCGCTTTACGAAGCCGAAACCGGTTTGACACGTAACAGGTTTCAAACCGGTTAACGATTATTCAATCAATAGTCCCCAGTTCGAAAACTTCATACTGGATATGAGTGATTTTTTTAAGTTAGCATCTTCGAAGTATTATCAGGACGGTATCACACTACAGTGTACACACACCTAGGGATTATAGTGTGGATGGAACAGTTGAACATGACTATACTTGATGTGGGGTGGTAAATATGAATGCATTCCTCTCTGTCTTATAATGACATGCGCAAGTCTGGGTTAGAAGGACGGTTGATGCACAATGTTGCCACAAGAGGTGCATAATAAGCCCACTACTCTTTCCTCTCGAGATGTTTAATATTTATGAAGCGGTACACTTGAACCTGATCCTCGTGGTCCGAACATTATCTTTTCAAAGGTGTGACAAGAGGTTGACAAATTGTAACTGTTCATTGTAAGTGTGTACACAACAGAAGTCACGTGCATAACTATAAGGTGCGTGCTTATGAATGAGTAGGACGACAAACTGAAAGAAGTTGAGGTTGAATTTTTATTAAATTGCAGATTCAATCATGATAATATAAATTCTTTGCGAATTCTTTGCAAAAAATAGCAACGTATTGTTTAAACATCTTCACATATTTTTTACAATAGTTGCTTGTTAGTACCGTACAAAACAGCGTCGAGTGTTTCTCTCTTACTTGTAAAAGGTACTTGTTAGAAAATCACAGTTTTTGAAATGTGTTTATTTTTTTATTTTTATTTTTATTTTATTTTTTTTTATTTTATTTATGTTATATTTTTATTTTTGTTTAGTTAATAAAGTGCGCTTAATGTCCTGCGATGCAATATAATGTGCAATTCAGGTTTCCCTCTAGCTTTCCAAGATAAAACATTTAACTCGTGTAGGTGTAAACAAACAAAACCTTTCTAAAAACCGCAATATAAAATATTCTTAACATAAATCTAAATAATGATCATGGCATAAACCAAGCATAGCATTTACACAACACTAAAAAAACAAAACAATAACCTACATGTTGCTCGTAAAAACTAAAAACTGCGTTTAAAAATAACATTTTGTAATCGTTATGGTTGATATTTGTGTTTATAGTTATTAATCCAAAGGTGAGGGCTACAATCTTAAAAACGTTTTCCAAGTAGTCTTGAGTTCTTCCGAAACCGCGTCTAACTTATTGGAATCTTTTTAATTTGTGTATGAAAACCGCCAATTTCGTTTTCAAATACAAACTACCCTTTCCCATTTCGCCGGAACCACTTTATTTACAGCAGACATTTTCAACTTTTCCAATTTTCTTGTATTTTTCAATGCTCCCAGTTTCGATTAACATACAAAATTATTACTTTATGACAAACTGTGACAGAAACCACGGAATAATACAAATAATATATAGTCATTTTAACTAATTAGTACCATTCCAGTAACTGTCTTCGATGCAGAATCCATGGACATCACTCAGGATTGTTAGTGGCGGTAATCTAACCCAAATCTGAATTGGTTGTGAATCGTATAACTGTGCGCAAATGGAATTAATTTTTATGCATCTCTAGATCCTCCGCTGGGCGGCGATGATGGAACTTCGAACGAGTACTGCAATCGTGTAGAGGTATTCGACGAAGTTGCTCACACTTAAAACAATCGCTGTAAATATTTCCTCATGATAACGAAAGGGTTTGTTCCTGTTTTAGAGTGTTCGCTGGCCCCGTTCGTGAGTGGGAGCACTTCCCAGATGATCCCGTTCGTCTTCCTTCCTCTGAGGGGTCAGATCGTCTACCCTAGCGCCGAGATCACCTTCGCAGGTAAGTCTCCCTTCAATCCCCGACTATATGGTCGGGCATGGCATTCATGCACGGCATGCAACATAAGTAAATCAAGGGTATAGGGCAGAACACGCAACCTCTGCTGCACCCATTTTTATCCGACATGATAACTGATCCTTATTACTCATCAATAAATGTATACTATGTTGTCCATTCGTTCGTAAATAAGAGTGAGCCAAAATAAAATATGGTGAGTGCAAAAGAGTGGTTAGAGAGTAAAGCCATGTTCTTTCCAGCCGTTGAATTACTTATGTTCGCGAGTGTATACATATAGATTTTGATCGACTTTTGATTTAGACTACATAAGACGTTGTTGGATTGAATATTAGGGAATGTTCATAAAAAATAAATATTGTTCAGAGTACCAAAAAATGATAGATCTTTATCCAAAAATTACGTGGAAATAATGTTTATGTATGAGAAGTGCAGAGTTTCAATTCTATTAGCATTTAAAGTATGTCATTTCTACCTGCATTGTGAAATGGTCCGTGACGTCAAACGTTGGTAAACAACCAATTTTATGAATTAATTTATCTAAGCTCTTTGGAATCCACAACTATTTCGCCTGTTATAACAGCACTTCATTGTTGTCGATCTTCAGACGTTTCATTTTAAAACCACAATGTTTTCAACTTTTCTTAAAAAATACTGTAATTATTGATTATATTCGTATAAATTTATGTTCAATAGTATTTATTGAACATTTTAGAAAAAATTTGATACAAAACATTCTATTGTGAGTGAAATTATTAGCAAAACAGCGTTTCTTGGTATGATTGGGTGGTTGTGATCCAAACGTTTGACGTCATTCCCTGTTTTTCCCGCCAAAGCGATGTGTGAAAGTTTCGGGTGATTTTTATCAATGAAATCTTTTCCAAACACACACAAAAATTAATATGATTCTTTATAGAAAATGAAATTCAACTAGATGGAACTATAAAAAAATCATCTGCACATTCCCTATCAGCTGAGAGTAAAGGACTAAAAGTGGACACGATATTTGTTTATGGGCAAGGCCCCCCTTGTCTCGTGTGAAGAGGCTGTGGTCTGTTGTGGCTGCAAGGTATAATTTTGGGGGGAAATAATTATATTTAATTCATCAATGTTTGTTGTTTTGTAAGTAGGCCCCCCTGCCCGCGTCCTGTATGTAGGCCTATGGCAAAATAAAGTGCGTGTAGGCATATAAAAAAACACTCCCTCCGTTTTGTAGAGAGGGCAAAGAAATAAGTGGAACAGTAGGCCTACATAAAAACAGCAATTTTAACTATTGCAAGTTAAAATTTTAGACAATTTACAAAAATGTGACTACAAACATTCGTGGTCACGTTAACTTAGCTTATTGTATTGTTACTCGAAATAAAGCTTCAACTAACTCCATCTTCATACTGCCAATCCTAAATAGTTTAAATAATACGAGAGTTAAAAACATGCTATACAGAAAATAAAATTTGTAAGTTATTCCTCTTCACTAAAACTCGCAGACAGTTCGGTGGAGTTTTCCTCAACTCCCACAAAAAGCGTCTACATTTCCACTTTCAATAATACGCCAAGTAGATTTCCCATCAACAAAGGGTTTCTTCCGTGAACTTCCGTCCGTTCGTGTTCGTGGCGGGGAGCGCATCCGTTCTCCGTACTTCCCTCAACTGCGCACGCGAGGGGAAACTAGACCCCGAAACATTTCTATCTTTGCAATATCGCTTCATTTCTTATGCACACACTCGTACGTTTCCTTTCAGCCGACTCACGGTGTGCGCGTAGGGAGAACGTATATCATTTGTAATGCCAAGTTTTCAGAAGATGTTTTATGCTTCATTTTATGGTCCTAAAATTTAATTCTATTCACACATCCCGTCGTAGATGAATGCGTCTCTATATAATATCGCCGACGCTATTGTCTCGCAATGGTGTTCCGGAGGGTCGAAGCAATAACCCTCTTCAGACAACGTAGCCAGATGGCAAGTCACTGCGCACTTGTGGGTGTGCATGCTGAAGTACCATTCACTAGAGCTTTGAGTATTTTGCTCTGTCTGAATTCCATCCATCTTTTATTTCTATCGGAGTTTTCGTTTGGCCCTTACATGAGCCTTACCTTGCGAGGTGCGGTGCGCACCTCGCAATTACTGTAACGATGCCCACGCTAAAACCCGCCAGCCATACAAAAGATGATTCCAACAAAAGAAAACATGTCAGTCTAGGCATGTTTTCGCATGGCTTCACGATCAGTCAACGTGGTCATCTACTATTGCAATTCTAAAACCACGGCAAAGATATTATGAATGGTGACCGGTATTAACGTAACACTAATTGACAGAACTGCATAATAGCTTAATTATCATTAGTCAAGGTTTAGTTCTTCGTTTTGCGGGTGTGTTCTCGATGCAATACCACTCCTTTTGATTTTGAGTGTGTCTTCCATTTACTTACATGTTACTTGCGAGTGTTTTTGCGACTACCGTTTTTAGTGTTTTTACAATTTGAACTTTTTGTTTTAAGAACCTTCTGAAAAAAAGGCACACTTTACAATTTGATCCCTCTTTGAAACTTTGTATTATTAGTTAATACTTAGTCCTTAGCCTATAGTCCATAGTTAATAAGTCCTATTATGTGCATAGCTATTAGCTACAGAGGGCTATTGGCGCCCTATACTGGCCTTCCCACTCTCGGGTGGGTACATTTCAATAAATACTAATATATTAGTTTGGTATACGAGCACGTGTGTTTTATTTTGATTTCGGCTCTAAGCCATGCTATCAGGAGTGATTTTTTTAAACCCCTCCTAAATTTCTTCCATGCCAACTCGCATCGTGTTTTAACTCGCGCAAGAAAAACAACGTGAAAACCGGTGCTGACGAAGGAAATGCCTTGAGTGAGCTGATCTCACATCTCTCCTCACCCTCTGCAGATGCACTGCGAACATGGGTACGGCTAGAACAACCAACGATCTAAATATAACCCCGTCCCTCTCATACACTCTAATATTTTTCTTACCCACTTTGCTGAAAACAGAATTATGAAAACCGTTTTTCTTTGACAAATACACTCAGAGGGTCATAGAACAAAATGGCGCTTTCTGTAAAGGAAAGAGAGTGTCGCAGCCTATCGACGCGAGGTAGTAGACTGTTATGGTTGGCGCTATCAAACCCGAGATTCTTTCAACACAGCAAGAGAGCTCTCTTGTATATTCACTGTAGGCCTACTGAAATGCTGTCCAATCGACATCGGCATGCGATTTTTCATAGTGGTTACACATGCACATGTTATAGAGAATAGTTTGAATGCCCCAGTCAGAAAACAGTCATGTGTCAAGTATCAGCTTAATTAACCCTTGATGTGTCGTTCCTAGTTTAATGAGCAAACCCAAGCTATGAGAAAACAGTTTTCAAGGTGTAGATTAATTACTTAATTAGTCGAAAAAAATAAGGTTAAACTTACGCGTGTGGGATTGTGGAGTGTGGACATTATATACATAGCAATAACCATCCACGATATATTGTCCGTCCTACTAAATACCTTTCCATGTCATTAGTTTTACACAGAATCAGTTGTTGAAAATTGAATAATAAATTCTTTCTTTTTTAATTATCTACCGACTAAGTTGCAAGAACTGATCTTCAGAGAGGACGTGACACCCATCGTTGTCAACTTGTCAATCTCGATGTACAAGTGTATTGGGGAGGGGGGGGGGGGGGGGGGGAGGAAATTGATGGGAATATTGAGTGCAAGCCACACCTTGTCTTAATTTATCGTTTACGTTTAAACCGTTCTAAATTCCATTTTCGTCATCCCCAACACAATAACAACTAATTAGACCGAAGTGTGAGATTGACACTCTTAAGCGACGGATAAGTGTTTGGCTCCTTCCAATGGACCCGTCCTTGTCAGAAGTTACATCTATACGAGACGAGTGTGTAGGCCTATATAAGCGAGGCCTATTCATTGAATATTGCTCAACTTTTAAAAGTATACGCCATGGGGTCATGTGTACATAATTAAATGTCTCTGATCGTCTTCCTTGTAAAAAATCTTAAAACTAATGTACCGAAACAACCTTAAATATTATGATTTCGTCAGATACCATACCAGTGATTGTGATCAATGACCCTTGCAGTAACTTACAGCCCCAATTTCAAATACGATCGCTGGTTGGTCCCGAGACTCTAGTCTATGACGAAAGCATCGTGGTTATACCAATGAGCAACACAGGTGAAAATGACAGTTAAATTTAAATTTTAAATCATAATTTGAACAAAGTAGTCATATTCCTTTTTGAACTCATGCCTCTTTTAGACGGCCAACTTTTTGAATTCAAGGACGAACAAGGATGATAAAAAAAGCCTTATTTTACGATTCAGATTCTTTCTTGATTCGTCTTTATCATTGAAATTCAAGAACTTGGATGAGTAAATGGGTCTGTCTAAGAAGCCCGAGACGAAAGCGACGCACAGAACAGTTGCAAACCGATAAGCGCCAAGTTTAGGTAGGTCTACAAACTTATACAGTATTGGATTGCCGAAACCTTTCCCATCAAACAGCTGTCCACTATACTCCCACTCACAACGCCACACGTGATCGCAAGTTCACATTACACTCACTTTGTATACTTACGATAACCATGGGTCCCATTCATTCATAACCCCGTGTTAGTCAATAGCCAATTAGGAGTTATTAATTGAGACGTAAATTTGTGCAGCTCGAAGGACATTCAAATCAATTTGAAGAAGTCGATAATATATCGGTTACACAATAACTACATACACGAAGTTTCGGTAAAAACGTTCCACAGAAACGGCAATTGTTTATAACCTAACGTGCACGTTTCTTATCTTGATCACAACCATTAGCTCATATTTGTAAATGTTAGATACGGTACATAAAACAGGGCACTGAAATCTTTCAAGCGAATTCCCTACAACTATTGCAAATACTTTCAACCCTGTTTTGATATCATTAGCACAGCCTTCGTTAAAGTCACTCCTCTAAGTGTACTCTCTAGTCAGAGTCAACTATAACTAATGATCAAACTCAGCTGAACAATGCAATTAAAACAAAATGTTTTTAATTTTTAAATAGAAGTGTGTATTTTAAATATTGTTTGTAAATCTTTCCCTAGATAAATATGTTATTTTAACTAAACTGTTAATTTATTTGCATTGTCGGAAGTGCTAGTCCGTCAACTGACTAAAACACGGCGCAGTAGTTGCCGCTCAAAATCAGTGCAGCCATATAGTGGAAACAAAATAATAGCAAGAATAACACTAATTTGATATCTGTTTGATTGAAATAATGTCCCGTATATTAGATTGATATTAACATATTATAAACACAACACTTGTGTATGGTTGCTTTGATTTAGAAGTGATATATGAAGTGGAACACGTAATATTTGGTCATGTAGTGTATTGCCAACCTTAAAATACGCTTGGCAACATCGCAACGTGATCGCAACTTTCCCAACAATCAACCACATGCCATGTGAAGATGTCAGCGTCTTTCGCGCGCAGTAAAAAGGGACGTTTTCATGCTGCGTTTACTAAAACGCGCTTGATGCGACGCGACTGAAACGCTAAAATCAGATGATCAGTTTGGAGCGACGCGATCTGGTGTGATTAGCTGTGCCAGATTTAACTTTATCGCGCGTTGCGTGTGCAAAAAGTGCCTATCAAAATTCAAAACAAAAACAATTGACAACACATTGATTGTGTTGTTTGTGACGGCTGTTGAAAACGAAAGTCTTGTGGGACAGCACTCCATGACAACTAAAATGCGATGGCATAGGTAGCTAGCAGATTAGGTGGTGTGTGCACATAATAATGTAATTAATTTAACATTTGAGCCGTAAAGCCAATGTCTGGAGTGAGGCGTAGGCCTAGCTAGCCTAGGACTCAATTTCATACGGAAGAGAATGCTGACATTGGCTAGGCCTACCTTATCTAGGCTCTCTCTAGCCTAGCCTAGACCAGGCCTTCACAAAAATGAATCGATACAGGCCTAGGGGTAGGCCTCACTGCAGTTTGCTTCTAGGGCTCTACTGTTAAATTTAGTACATTCTTGGCCTCCGCCAATCTCCATCCATACCCCCTTATAGCTACCGATTGCGAAATGCGAACAATGACTTTATTCCAGATAAACATTTATGGTACTAAGGGTAGACCAAGGCTGTTGTCCTAGGCTAGCCCTTGGATTCTATACAAAGTAGGCCTAATATTAGATGATAATCACGACATTGTTGACGACGAAAGAACGAAATCTTTCAATGTAAACAAAGCGCAGCGCGAGTGCCTAGGCGCTGGCCAGGGGCAGGTCAATGTCCGCTATCAACATCATAAATAGAACGTAGAGAAAATATTACAATGCACAGTTAGCTTCAAGGATCAAATACAGATATTGTATATTATGTACCAACAAAATAAAGAACTGAATCAATCAAAAATTTAGAATTCTAGATTACAAAAATTGAGTACTGGCCTACAAAAGACTCATGTTGCAGAATACAAGTATTCAAAGAACAATCTTGACATAAGAATTCATACAAATCATAAAGGAAAATGTTATTCGGTTAATATGAACGTTGGTCTGCGTCAGGCAAGTGTGGACAGCCGGGTCTAGCATGTCGCGGGCGGCGGGGGAGTGACCTGTTGAAGCAGTCGACTCTGCATTGTTGCCAAGTTTCTGAGCGTACATGCAACTTTAGGCTCAAATAACCCAAAAAGTAGTACGGATATACTCATTTTTTCTGTTTTGTGTGTATTTCTTGAGAACTTAGCTTCATTTTGATACTAAATTTGTTCACGTAGCAACGTTTTTTGGCTACTTTATAT
Source organism: Isoperla grammatica (assembly GCA_945910005.1). Classification (NCBI taxonomy): domain Eukaryota; kingdom Metazoa; phylum Arthropoda; class Insecta; order Plecoptera; family Perlodidae; genus Isoperla; species Isoperla grammatica. The sequence continues at coordinate 63,498,449 of OX246738.1, forward strand.
CCAGTGCTTAATTTGTAATGGAGCGCGGGTATACGCAGTATACCCACCTATTTTCGTGGGTATACGCAGTATACCCACCTTTTTTCATGAATAAGTAGGTACGCAACACTCACAGTTTGGCTAATATATATAAAAAACAAAAATAGTTTGTATTGGGTATTTTTCCCTCACATGGTCATATTTCAAATTTACTTGAATACATCTATAACTCTAAATAAACTTAGTACACTCTTATCTCTTGGTTTTACGTTTCTCCCAAATCAACCTCCGTACTTTATAAATAGAATCATCTCCTATTGTTATTGGGTGCAGGCTCCTCGTCAACCAGCCAGTAAGGGTAGCAACGCGAAGGCGGTACAGTCGCTCTCGCTGCTGTGAGGGAAATGGCACAATCCGTAAAATATGATTTTCATGTTTGATTGATACAGCATTTCTCTGTTTGTGGATGTATATAATGCGTTCGATTCCTCTTTAATACTAAAGCGGTATCCTGTTAAAACAAAAAACTTGGCCCTGCATTATGTTTGATGGTCTGAAACGCGTTTCGAGGTGATATTTTGTCATAAAAATAAATACAACGGAAAAACATTCAGGCGCGTAGGAAGGGGGGGGGGGGGAATGGGGGGAGATTCCCCCCCCCCGACTTTTTCAGCGGCCCACCCAATTTTAGACATCCAGTCACATCACACCCTCAAGACATATTTATTTAAGCCTAAAAATCGAGAAATAACTAATATAGCACACAAATTTTTCGCCTTCGGCGATAGTCCCCCGGCGGCTGGGGCTCTGCCCCAGACCCCAGAACTTGTTCGCGCTCACAATTCTTCCGGGAAGGATTAAGAACTCTTTTTCAAGTGGGGGGGGGAAAGAATCTCCCCCCCCCCCTCACTTGAAAAAGAGTTCCTACACGCCTGTAAACATTTCTGCTATTGTTAGGTTGTTCCTCTTAGAAATGAATTATTGCCAGTTGACACATAAAATTACTGACTACTTTAATAACTGATATTTCATAATATATGTATCTGCTTTTAATCATTTAATGGTAAACTTACAGTGCAATTAAAATAACGATTGGCTTTTGAAGACGAGTAAAATTGTATCAAATCCAACCCAAAACTCCAAACCCAATTCCAGATTACGAGCCCAAAAGCTGAATTGGTAAGCGGGATGGAGGGGGGGGGGGTCAATTTCCCATCGAAAAATCAATTTTTATCACGAGCACATTGTAACATGAAACTATGATGCGTATACCCACCTTTTTCCTTACAAATTAACCACTGTTTATATCTATGTGAAGGTGATAAAATGTGTAATTTCTCTCTCTCCAATGTTAAAGGATAGGGATTTTTAAAATGTTCACTTCATTATTTTGGAAAAAGTAGATCGGAAAGGTACTTGCATTTTTTTGTATTGTGAAAGAGCGCTGTCTCATTGTAAAGTAAGCCAAATATGAAGAACGTGACAACGATTTCGAGTTATAGAGGAGTGACTTTAATCGTTAATAAACCTTAAATCGTCCCATCAACTGTGCACAGAACACAAGTATCTGCGTCTGATATTTGCGGCACAAACAATAAAAACGCGTTTAGGCCAATCAGACTGCAATATTGATGTGTGTGTTGTTTTATGTTTCAGGCGTTGCGGCTCCCATCTGCGTCGTGTCCAGCGCTCAGTTCTTGACGAGGGGTGGTTGGGTGGACATTAGGAACAACTCCTTCTTGGAACCACCGTTCCGCCTCTTCAGAGACGAAGGGAGGACCTTCCTCCAGGTACATTATGATCTAAAGGCCTACAGTGAAGCAATGACAGTTGGCACGATGCTTACTCTGAGCTCTAGACCTTGAGTGATCAACGGTTTTGCGAACAATTCGCTATTTTGTATAATATACTTGAAAGTCTCCGAAGTCTACCAAGGCTACTAACATAAGGAGTGATATTTCACAGATTACTCAGTCGGGCACAGAGTGTGCTTGAGAAAGGAGTCGGGGGCTCCGAAATATCACTTCTTCTAAGTAACCCAGACAGAGTTCAGTAAATGTGTGCGTTGCCGCTACTTATCTCCCCTATCTGTTCCCCCTCACACGAATTTATAATAGACAGTTCATAGCAGTTAAACATTTACTTATTGTTGAACCATCTAATATACATTGCCATTCATAAATGTCACTCGCCCCGAAATACAGAATGCTCGAGTGCTGACGAAACAAAAATACCTCTTGCCATAGTATTGTGTGGTCTCGTGTTGAGAGTCGTGCCAACATTATAACAAGCATTTTACTTATACTATTACACTGTGTAACAATTACTTTCTTAGACACTAAAATTATAAACTCCAAAACTAAGTACACTGAGCCTCACAAGAAAAGTTTAACTTGAAAGTATCCAATGACAAAAAACAAACACACTCGAAATTTCAGCTAAAATTGCAGAGTTGCCAGTTTATGTATTCTTGATAAACTATGTACGTTGCTCTGATCAGAAAATGACTTGCTTTCTAAATTACGAGACTGAACTCTGACTACATATTATGATGTCTCATTAATCGAATAACGTCATCGCAAGTTACTTCCTTGCACTAGGATATACGTATCGCAAGTGTGTAACATGTTCACTTGTTCGATACACGATCGATCGATAACCATGTCCTCTTTTCGATTATCGATCATTTTTATTTTGTCGTTGTGCATCCCTAATGTAACGTACCAATGTTGCAGTGGCTGGGGGACCAGGATCTACGTCTCAACATGGAGGGGCGTCTCATCTTGGTGCATCTCATGTGCAAGGACATGGGGGCCACCCCCGTACACCCCCACCAATACATCTTCACCCCTTGTGTCGCCTTCCGAGTCGCGGGCACCCCCAGTAAGTCATTGGTCATACGTGTTGTTGCTTTCAGGGGCCCTATTATGTTACTTCGTTATTGTATATTCTGAAACGAATTCAGCCTTAATTCAAACTTGCTATGTAGAAAGTAATGTAATATTGATCGAAAAAGTCTGAATTCAGACAGAATAATACATTGCAGGGTAGGATAGAAAGTTACAAAATAAGACCCTAGGGGCTTTGATAACCAACAAATCAAGGCGATGCGCGAAGTAATCAGGAACAGAGACATAACAAGAAAATTGCTTCAGCTATACCATTGGAACAGGTATTCGACTGAAAATGTTTTAATTCTTATTTATCATATTTCTGCACCACAATTTAAATAAATTCATGATATCGCCAGAAGAGTCAAAATTATACAATAACAATGTATTTATCTGTATGGACAAGGTTGTGAAGCTAAGAACTGTTACACAAGATTGGCTCGACTGGGATTCGAACACGGGGCCTCCGGTTTTAAGTACCGACGCTCTAACCGAGCTAGCTAAAATGCTATTTGTTTTTTTGTGATTGTTGGCACATGATGGTCGAACAGTATTTATTTATTGCAAAAAAAAATAATCATGAGGGACCTTGTTTCTAGCAGCCGTATATGAACATAATAACCTCCCATCCATTGCAACGAACAATGACGGTCGACTGATCAGAAAGTCGCCCAGCACAGCAGCTAGCACGGCCAGATTGTGAGAGTAAACCCTAAATTAGCACATTTTGTGAAATTTACGTGTATCTTTTTTTCAGTCATGAGAGCAGCCCAACTCAAACTACCAATTACAAATAAAATAGATTCAAATTTCAATCTTAAAATATGGGTAAACGGGACATATCTTTGTCAGTCTAACCTTCATATTATGTAGATTTAAAGAACGGATGTTACAATCCATGACATGATTAGGTCTACATGAACCAAATCCCGTACAGAGTGAGATGAACTGCACCGACGCTATATGCGAAAGCAGGGCTCATTTATCAACAGCTATTAATCGGGTGCCGCATAGAATACATCTGAGCAAATTAGATGACCGCACCAAATGTAGAAGGATTGTGAACTAAACATCAGACTAAATCTTGATGACGTAAATATATAACTCCACACTCGACAAATCGTTGCCAGACCAACACACTGCACTCTTAGGACCAGTTTTACAATGTCGACATATAGAGCAGTTTTTTTTATCTGTCAGACAAGTCCTAATAAGATCATTTCAAAACTGCCGATTGCTGGCTGCTGTGGTCAAAACAAGTTATCTGACAGTCAATACCGGCCCTATTACAATAAATCAGGGTGCAACATCAACCACTCCTGTAAAAACATCAAGACAAATTGTTATCGTCCATATAATATACCAAATACAATCTTTGAACATTTCACTCATTCTATATATCGGTTTCGTACGACAGTTGTTGCAGCCACCGTTAATGAATAAATTATATTGATAGCAGTTCAATAGCACTTCAAGAAATTGTATAAATTATTATTGTGCAAGTGAGCAACTGTGATAAACATCACGGGAATTAACTCCAAGTACAGGTGGAATATTTATAAACAGGCACAGCTTGTAGATTTGTTTCACTTTTGGATAGTGAAACCTCTGCGCTTCTCTCACTAGACTCAAACGTGCAGTGCAGTATGACATTATCACACGATATCATCATAATATCTATACAAGAGTCCCAACATAACATAACCAGTCTCGTGCTGATCTAAGATCCTCATCTACCGCCCCTTTCATGCACACTGTTTTAACGAAAATCGACATATTTCTGGCATTTTTCACACTTTCGTAAAGAAGATGAATCTGTTTTAAGTAGGCCTACATGGTATGAACTAAAGAAGTAGAAAATTAGGAATTGCTAGCATGAGACCATAGCTCATATTACATCAACTTTCACCCCTGATTCGCCATAAGGACACAATGCCTGAACGGGGGGGGGGGGGGGGGGGTAGTTATGGCACATAGTTTAGTTACGTTGGGTTAACTTTACAAACGCAAACAAGAGTGATGCAGTGGCGTAGGCGCAGGTATATTGACGGTGTCTTCATTCAGGTGTGCGTGAGGTGTCCTCGGCAGACGCTCACGCCGCAGAAGACGCCTCCAAGGTCTGAGCGTCAGCGAGTACTAGTGCTGACGGTGTATCTGTACAGGTGTGCGTGAGGTGTCCTTCTCGGCAGACGCTCACGCCGCAGAAGACGCCTCCAAGGGTCTGAGCGTCAGCGAGTACTAGTGCTGACGGTGTATCTGTACAGGTGTGCGTGAGGTGTCCTTCTCGGCAGACGCTCACGCCGCAGAAGACGCCTCCAAGGGTCTGAGCGTCAGCGAGTACTAGTGCTGACGGTGTATCTGTACAGGTGTGCGTGAGGTGTCCTTCTCGGCAGACGCCCACGCCGCAGAAGACGCCTCCAAGGGTCTGAGCGTCAGCGAGTACTAGTGCTGACGGTGTATCTGTACAGGTGTGCGTGAGGTGTCCTTCTCGGCAGACGCTCACGCCGCAGAAGACGCCTCCAAGGGTCTGAGCGTCAGCGAGTACTAGTGCTGACGGTGTATCTGTACAGGTGTGCGTGAGGTGTCCTTCTCGGCAGACGCTCACGCCGCAGAAGACGCCTCCAAGGGTCTGAGCGTCAGCGAGTACTAGTGCTGACGGTGTATCTGTACAGGTGTGCGTGAGGTGTCCTTCTCGGCAGACGCTCACGCCGCAGAAGACGCCTCCAAGGGTCTGAGCGTCAGCGAGTACTAGTGCTGACGGTGTATCTGTACAGGTGTGCGTGAGGTGTCCTTCTCGGCAGACGCTCACGCCGCAGAAGACGCCTCCAAGGGTCTGAGCGTCAGCGAGTACTAGTGCTGACGGTGTATCTGTACAGGTGTGCGTGAGGTGTCCTTCTCGGCAGACGCTCACGCCGCAGAAGACGCCTCCAAGGGTCTGAGCGTCAGCGAGTACTAGTGCTGACGGTGTATCTGTACAGGTGTGCGTGAGGTGTCCTTCTCGGCAGACGCTCACGCCGCAGAAGACGCCTCCAAGGGTCTGAGCGTCAGCGAGTACTAGTGCTGACGGTGTATCTGTACAGGTGTGCGTGAGGTGTCCTTCTCGGCAGACGCTCACGCCGCAGAAGACGCCTCCAAGGGTCTGAGCGTCAGCGAGTACGTCGCCATCGGGGTCTGCTCGGTGCTGCTAGGGCTCATCTACGTCGCCTCCGTGTTCCTCTACCTGCACGTGAGACGCCGTCGCAAGGGGGGCAGCCTCGCCGACAAGGTGAGTACCATGGGAGGCCTCCAGCCGCTTCATTCGTCAGTCTAGTATATTATTATCGTTTATCGGTAGTCCAATTAGTAGTGTTTTTCTTCACAATTTTATTCTTTACTATTCTCGGTAACACCACATTTCAAGTGCCTAATCCACATACATACTGATTGCCGCAGATCCCTCTGATCGTGGTGACGGGTTCCCGCAAAGAGAGTTCTCGTGCATGTCTTGAATCATACCAAAGATTCAGTAATCTTTGATCATACCTTTACTCACTCACTAAGCTTTATGATCTTGCTCACTTCCAATTTTTCGTCTCTGTCTATTTTCTTCTCATTATCATTTATGTTGAAGTATACATTTCTTCACAAACTATTTTAGTATTATTTTACATTCCTATATATAAACTACGTGCAATGGGTATTTAAAGGATAACATTCAGTAGCGATTTGTTATGGAAGTATGGATGTACATTCCTGCTAATTTCTGATTATATAATATTATGACTGAGGGCGATGTGCTTAAGTGCAATAGAACCCGAATGGATGTGGTGAGTTATCTTTTGTGCACGAGTGAGTGTTAGCCAAGAGTGGGCTATATGTAGAAAGTTTTACTACATGGAAAGGATTAAGAAAGTTTGAGAAAAGGAGTATCTATGTTGGTATGAAGGTACACAGGGAGTGAAGAACGCATTCGAATGATTTTGAAAGAAAAGCACATTAAAACTTAACATGTCAACGATATTGATGTGAATGACGAAGAGCTCAGTGTGCACGGGGAGTGTGGAGATTGTTAATACTCGTATATTAAATGTGACAGAAAACCCCGTAAAGTTGCTGACTCTCCTTTTTTTCACTGAAGCAGCGTAGCTCGCCGAACCTTCATCTGGCAGTGGGCGAGGACGGCGTCGTCAAGAGTAACCCGCTGCTGCAGGCTAAGCGGCAGCGACACGCGCCGCCTAGCGAGAACCCCTGCTACCACAGCGAGTCGGGCAGCGGCGACTCCGACAGCGATCAGGACCAAATCTCACCCCCCGATGATGACTCGACACCGTTGAATGTAAGCTATGCTATCAACTATCATAGTACCAACGCACTAAAGTCAAGTTACCTTAAAAAGCAAAGTGGATTTACAACCTTCAGGTGGCTCAAAAATGGAAACTATCGTAGTTTGGTTGAGGCACGAATTTCTAGTCTTAAAAACAGTATATCTAAAATTACTTGCTGACAGGTATCTACATTCAATTCACTTTTCTTCTTAAAAAGTAACTAGACTAGTCTCATGCCGAACTCAGATCCCTATCTGAAGCACGGTTGGGTTGTGCGTTGTGAAAACAACCAACTAAAAAAGGGTGTGCTAGCTCAAAACGCGCGTATGCTGAGTAAAACCACCAGTTTTGATGGCTGTGGTCGATAACGCCTTGCCTTGGTCTGGTAAACCACAGTTCGTTTGTTCCAGGTTCGAATCCTGGATGACATATGGAGTTTTTTACATCCTCTCCATTATGGCAGCGTTGTCAAAACGCCAAAATGATTACAATCATGATTCATTTATGTACTTATTTATTTTATGTCTATCCTATTCAGTTATAAGAACTGATTTATAATACGAAGTTTGAACGAAAGGGAATGTGAATGAGAGCTATAGTACATCTGTCGATTATGAACCGCTCTCTGTCTTCTAAATTCGTGCCAGGCATAGTGATATGATATCTGCGCACACCTACTGATACTGTGCGGTGTTCCCTCAGGTTCAAGTGACCTCGGCGATGGTGCACTCCTGTAACCTGGGTTTCATTGCGTCGAGCGAAGAGTGCTGCTACAATGCCGGCTTCCCCCTCCAAGACGCCAACTCGCATAGTGATACGATATCTGCGCACACCTACTGATACTGTTGCGGTGTTCCCTCAGGTTCAAGTGACCTCGACGATGGTGCACTCCTGTTACCTGGGTTTCATTGCGTCGAGCGAAGAGTGCTGCTACAATGCCGGCTTCCCCCTCCAAGACGCCAACTCGCATAGTGATATGATATCTGCGCACACCTACTGATATACTGTTGCGGTGTTCCCTCAGGTTCAAGTGACCTCGGCGATGGTGCACTCCTGTAACCTGGGTTTCATTGCGTCGAGCGAAGAGTGCTGCTACAATGCCGGCTTCCCCCTCCAAGACGCCAACTCGCATAGTGATACGATATCTGCGCACACCTACTGATACTGTTGCGGTGTTCCCTCAGGTTCAAGTGACCTCGGCGATGGTGCACTCCTGTAACCTGGGTTTCATTGCGTCGAGCGAAGAGTGCTGCTACAATGCCGGCTTCCCCCTCCAAGACGCCAACTCGTTCGAGAGGCTGCCCGAACAAAACGTGTCCATCGTGGAAACCCTGGACGGCCGCGAGGAGAGGTCGGAAACCATCTGCGCCATCAGCAATGGAACGTTTAGGCGGAAACTCTACTTCAATCCCGAATACTTTGAACTCGAGCTGCTCCTGGTGAGGAATCCCTTCACTACTTTCTGTTAGCCACGTGGTGCTATGTCTAGGCTAGTCCATGTCATGTCGGTCATAGATACGTCATTGAGTTTACGTTAGATTACGTGTTTATTAGCCTCCAAGAGTAATGACAGTATCAGTGAATATTTAACAATTGAACAATAACATATCAAAACGCACACTATATATACATTACCACTAGTCAACTGTGGCAAAGCTCACCATATGATTATGGAAAAGCATTCAAGTACAATAAGGTTTCACACTCATACAAATTTTTGTTGCAGGACCCTCCACCAGGCGCAGTCGAATTTCTAACGAAAATACGGGAAGTCATCTTGATTGCTCGACATAAGATGATTGCCAAACGGTTCTCGCCAAGTCTCCCGGGCATCCCTGAAGAAGACTTTTCTGGATCTGTATTGGGCAGCGAGCTGATGCAATATTGCGGCGCATCTAGTCGGCGCAGCAGCGGTACCGTCAGTCTGAAGCGAGAGAACAGTCGACTGCGGAGTTGCACTGGATGCCCTGGTTGTAAGGTGATGCCCGAGCTTCTTAGGCCCTGCTGTAGCAGCGGCAACACAGAGAGCAAGCAAAGCAGTATTCGTAAATGGTTAGAAGACGTGCCCATCATAAAAACAGAAAACAAAAATGTAAACAATGGCGGAATAGAAACTACTGTTCAAGCAAACAAAATGTCACCTCCCAAAGAACGATTCTCACACACTCTCGTCGAAGAGGTACCACAGAGCGTGGTGACAAGGGGAAGTTCTGGCTCACAGTTTCCTGAGAACCGTGTAGATTCACCAAATACTGAGTCATCACTCCCATGTTACGTAATGCATGCAACTCCAAAGCAGTACCCTTCGAATAAGGAATCACCAGTGAAAAGCTGTAAGGGCACAACTTTCTCCAAACCATCAGATCATAACCTCGAAAGAATCACGTCGCAGAGTAAAGGAAACACAAAAGATGTGAGCCTACTTAAAAATAATCTGATGGACGCCGTTATCAAAGAGTTAGAGGTCGTTGGTCAGCGTGGAAGTGAAACAGACGCCCCAGCACCACACGCAAAGCCTGCTATTCCAAGTATCGAAACACGGAAGAGGAGATTGCAAGGCTTCTATGACACAGACAGTCTAGAACGATCGGAAGCCTTTAGGGATGCAGAGTCCGGCTTCCAAACGCCGTCGGACTATGGAGACGTTAATTCGCAGCCAAGTCCATGCCTGAGCTCGGCATTACCCATGGAAGAAGAAATGATGATGAGAAATGACGTATTTAACAAGAACACGGGAAATAAAACAATATCAAAGCTTAAGATAAGTAAATCATCTGCATTCCAAACAACAGAAGAGCACGATTATGAAATGATGCTGTCAAGTCCTATTGCTGATACAGAAGATCAGAGATTGAAGCTCTATAGTCTCCCAGAGCTTTTCAGCAACAAGAACAATAATACTAATAAAGGCTACAGTCTCGTTAGTGAAGTGTATGTTAATGATGAGTATAATTTTAGCAGCACCCCAAGTTCACCAGGCAATACATCGTCTACGAGCTGCAGTAGTGTTGGAACTAAAATACGTTATATAGACGAGAAGAAACCGGGCCACTTGACAATCGAGTTGGAAGATTCTCCAGAAAACTATCTCGGTGCAACGAACGATTCTGATGAGTTTGAACCAGACACACTAGACAGAAAGCCAATCAAGACTCTTGGTAACGGTTGCGCGTTCAACACACAACATTCGCATCAACGTTACAGTGAAAACTTCATAGATTCGTTGGAAAGAAATAGTCAGATCTTGCTGAGGACCAATGGAAGCTTTAGAAGTGATTCAGTAGGTCGATCTAGCTATTCTGAACTAGAGCCAATTACTAGATCGTCGCCTCCACTGAGCAGAACTTTTGGGAGCCTTCGCGAGATATACGAGGCACGAAACAACAGGAATCTCCGACGTGAGTCTGACAATGCGAGCATTGTTGGATCAACGAGATCTATTTACAGTGATACTACTGATTGTAACTACACGTTGTCTAGACAAAGAACATGCAATATAAAGAACAATAAAGGTTATAGAGAAATACAATTAACACCAGATTCACGGCATGCTAGAAGACAGAGGCGGCCCACTCCTCCTGGTACAATTAAGTCATGTTCTAAGCTAGCACCTCCAGATCTCATACCTCCTCGGCCTCCTAAACCTCAGTCTTTGATCTATGAACACCCACCACCACCTAAACCATTGCACACAAGTCCACCACTACCTTCCAGGACCAACAAACCTCCGCTGCCACCAAAAAACGGGATAGGCAGAAGCACCAGTCACAAGAGCACACTTCCTTTTCCTAAACAAAGACCACTCCCTGAAATCCCTCACGATAATAGCAGAAGAAATTCCATCTCTTCCTCTTCTTCCGTTTCGATCGACTCTGAGACCCCAATTACCGCCTTGTCTAGTGCTTCTGCCGACAGCCTCAACTCTTCCGACTATGAGACTTTTAGCACGATTCCTTACTCCAAAGATAAACGATTAAATGACTACAACGCTCAAAGGAAAAGCGTAACAACAAATGAGATTGTTCTCAAACCTCCCGATATAATACGTCGATGCGAATTAAAGAGCCTAGTTGTACCTAAAGTACCTCAGCGACTACACTACAAGGGTCATCAACGTGCCAAACAAGTAGAAGACGCTGCTCTTTCCAATACGAAATTAACATATAAGGTAAACGAATGCATAAATAAAGACCGCAAAGTACCCACACTAGACAAAACGAGTAGAGGAAGTTTGAAGCAAGCATGGAGACGTGCTATGACAAGCTCGTCACCACACAAAGGACTGAAACCAGAAGATTCGGGATACCTCAGCACCGATTCTGATGAATCCAAGTATCGTAACCTTGGTCTACGTCAAGTGAAGAGGGTACCGGAAGACACGGTTAGTGACACGGACGAGTCTCTATGTGACGGTGCAAGTGAATCGGGTGGGGAGAGCATCGCTACAGACTCGTTCTTCTTTGGTAAATGTCGCAAGCCAGCCACTATCACTGGCTCAGTGGATAGTGGAGTGGGTTCAGAACTAATACGAACATTAAGCCATACAGTGTTAATTGAAGATGCAGGTGAAAATACAAGTGACTCGGAGAATGTAAGCTTTGTTACTGTGCTATCTCCCACTATGTCTAGAAGAAGTGAAATTACAAGCTAGCCATCAAGCGTGCTTATTCAAACGTGTAATTAATTTATGTAAATCATGTTGCATAACACAATTTACTTGTGATATGAAAGGCCGACAGCTAGTGCAATTTTGTAAATATATAATATTATTGTTAACGTACGTATTTGAGCCATAACGTTCAATGAGTGCCACGCGACCGTGGACACCCTGTGCAGATATATTTTGTATTTTTATACTTTGTTCGCCTTACTACTTATTAAAATATATTGTGTCGATAAAAGGAATGTTCTCTATTTCGATATCTGTGGTTATTAGGTTCACTTGCTCCTGTTTATTATATCAGTGTCAGGAAAATGCCAAGGGATACTTGAGTTGAGTGTTTACAATTTGGATGTAACAGATCTCTACGGTACAAACCGCACGGGCACTAACGTCTGCTTAGTACCGAAATGTTCTTCGACTTTAACCTGATTCATCCAGGTTCGAACATATTTCACTTTTCTATTTACTCGCGAACTAATTGCGAGGCCTCTCCTCAATACAGTTGTGCTTAATAGGCACGACGAATGTAAACTGTTGTGTCCTTTAAGATGATCATATTGTGTTACCCCAATATTTTCACTGCCCGACTAGGAACGAGCAAATTGAGAAAGTAGAGCTTCAAAATCAAGTATGTTGCCTATATAACATACCCGACCGTAAGATGTTAATAATTCCTATTTGTATTTTGTATGTCAATTTAAGCCTAAGAAGAGGGGGGGGGGGTCTATATTAAAAATAAAGTTAGGCCTATTCAAAGGAAACTTTCGAAATGGGTCAAAGATGAGTGAGACATTGGCCAACCAAACGTCAGTTTTTGAAAAGATCACTCGCTGATTGGCTCGACTCACTCATCTATGACGTCAGCATTCACAAGGTTGATAATCCACTTTAAATTATCAGCAAACCATTGACGAAAAAATAATATATTTTATTGTACATTATTTATTCAATGGCAAAAGTCACATGACATCTGATTTGCCATCAGTACAGTCTATACAACAATATGATACAAGGATACATAATTCAATTCGAGACAATACCACAATGAGAAATACATTTTGGTGAAAAATAAAGCACAAACATGTCCGTACAGATAAATGTAGTGTAAAACTAATACATAAAACATCTGTAACCTACTATTGATAAGTAGACACCTTATTTAAAGTATTATTAGCTTAAGCTTTAAGCAGCGCAGTTTTAATTCTGCTCTAGACTACTGTCAGTCATTTGTATGGCCTCTGGAAACTCTCTTGCCTGAGCAATCATGGGCGTGTAACACGTAAGCTGTACATGTACAGCCAAGAGCAAAAATAATTACTTCCCTTACATTTTAGAGAGTTAAAAAAGTTGCGTGGTAATATCACTGGCAAAAAACGTTTACTCGATCATGTCAGGTAAATAATGCCTGGTATAAATAACAAAACAAATGTAAATAATAATTAAACAGACCTTGATTCCATCATTTACTATCTACATAATTATGCCTGATCAATAGATTCTTACAATTCACGTTATGGAATGTACTAATTGTTATCAATTTAAACTCAAATTCACAGAAAATCATACAAGTTCAGATCAAAAAAAGAAACGAGTTTGAATCTTCGTCAGATCCAGTGATGTCCTTCCAATGCGAAATGGTTTTCACTCTACACAAGCGAGTCAGCAGCGCTAGGGAGGCTATTCAGTCACGGAGTGGCCAAAGGAAAAATCGACGCCATGTCTCGTTGGCCAGTGCGCAGTAGGTTGTGCTGAAGTCACATGGGAACAAATATTGCCCGACGTTATATAGCAGACATTCAATTTTATAGGGTATTTCTTCAACTGTTACGGAATTTGGAAGAACTGTTAGTGTTATGCGATGTGTGTGTGTGTGTGTAAGCATTTTTGTGTAGTGTAGTGTAGTTATTGCAGTATGCGAACGCTTGAGATCACACTAACAGCCTTCAGGCAATCCTTCCTTTCTATAATATCCATACTGGAATTCAGCTTTAGTGGGTGGGTTGGTTAAACTGAGACTTTTTTTACTCAGTGGTGCTGCTGAGTCGCTCCTGTGAAACAGTTCTTAGAACTGACCCATTAATAACTGGTCAGTCCTACACTCAATTTCGGAGAGCGTTTTCCGAAAATTGATGGAGGGTTCTCTTTTGTTCGCTTCTCCAAAGTGATGTGAATCGTCAGAACGGCATAAGTAGGACCGCACTAACTGCTGTTCGCTCCTGAGGGACTGAAGTACTTCCTTGGCACTTGATTTCGATAGCTTTGGCATATAAATAACTGTGTTTCTTGGCATGACAGCGTATAGACAATGCACCAGTAGATATATTTGAGAATCGTTCCTAAAACAACAGAAAATACTTGCAATAGACAAATATACACAACTTTCAATAAGGTACAAAACAAACAAGTCATGTATACTGTGCTAGGTTCACACAACCAGGAAATCACGAACTATCTCCAAGGGGTGTTGATAAAGGTTTCTGCCCTACTCTTGATGTATATATGTCGGCGGCTGTATGGCATGTACGCTAGACGCTATAGTACCATTCCCTTGGCTTACTTTACGTCGTAATTACATCAGAATCAGAGCGCTCACCTTGCAAACACGTCGAGGGTGTGTTCGGCAACTCCTCCCCCCATTTCACTGGGACTGACCATGATCAGCATGCCCGAGAGTTCTGGGTGTCCGCCAGTAGTGCACCCCCTGCCGAACAACAGCGATCTCGTAGGGCTGTCGAACTTGAGCGTGTCCGTGAGAACCTTCAGCAGCGAAGGCGACGCGAGCACGCGGGCGGGTCGCACCGCGACCAGGGCGTGCTCGCTCGACAACATGGCCGACAACACGTCGGCGTTGCGCTCGAACCCGGACGACAACGGGCGGTACTTTCCAGTCGCAAAGTCTTTGGCGTTCAGTTCAAAGACGGGAATGTTGGCTTGACGAACTGTAAAATTTGTATGTATTCGGCTCACTTCTTCAGTAGTCGACTGATGGAAGAGCCAGCACTAAATTGCATATGCCTTATGCGGGAATCGAACCCACGACTTTTAGAGCCGGTATTACAATCAATAAACAAGAAACTTATTTGTCGTAAATAAGAGAGGATTTCAAAGGTTTTGATAGGTGGTTGCCATGGATTTGACGAATAAGTAGTGAAATTGGGACATTGTAGTACTGGGCCTTAAGCTATACATGCTTTGGAAATAAAACAATCTTAGATTAAACAATAAATGAGAAGATAACACACACACACAAACTGTTACAAATCAGACTGTATATGGTGTTTGGTATTGTTAACAACGTTTACTGAATGTACTCGACAGGTCTAAGGAAACGAGCGTATTTAATACATACTTGCAGTCGGATCGACATCTTTGACGCTGTAAAATATCACTCCAGAAATACGCTCCTCGGAGTAATCCGCAAACGTGGGCACGTCGAGGACTCGTATCACGTGACCGGCGGCTTGTGGCGGCAGCTCGACGAATGTCTCCCACGAGCGCGGCGACACACGCTCGGCGGAGTCAAGACGAATACGTTTCGACGTCGCGTTACGTCGCTCCACGAGACCGGCAGCGTTTCTCAAGAGATGCATATCTCCCATGTTACTGGTGTGCGCACCCTTCATAACCATGCTGAAGCTGGTCAGGGTTTGGCTGAAACACAAACAATGTGTCAGGTCATAATGAGCCGTTACACCGACAGGCTATACATATTAAAAATAAACTAAGTAGAACAGGTGAAATGTTATAAAACAAATTGTTGGACTATACACTGTTTCTGTTGGAGAAAAACCTCGGCAAAAACTTTCAGTCAGGACTACCGGTGGTCGGAATCGAACCGGGGACCTCCCGAATTCTCGCGTTTTACCGCCGAGCTAACACTGTATTGAAAAACTTCGCTAAACGAATAAAAATCATACAATAACAGTAGTTGCACATGTTGTTGTTGTACTCGTCACCACACAACGCACAAAGTGCCCATGAAGACGATAAGAAACAAACTACATTCATTTGACGCCTCCATATTGGGCGACATCGAAGTGGCAGCAGGCCTACCATAGCGTAACCGCGTGTCACAATGCAAAGTGTACGGCATGGTGTTGCCCAATTCGTTGGTTGGATTAGCATTGCAATTGAGCTGGTTATCTATCACGTAGACCGACGGACACTGGCAGTTAACGACAACACACACAATTACATTGGGGCTGACCTCGCATGCAGCTGCGTGGCGATTCTAAATGGGCGACGATAACTATATCATCGGTTTCGGTCGTCACAAGAAGGATAGTTAGTTAGTTAGTTAGTTAGTTAGTTAGTTAGTTGGAACGTCATGGTTATTAGTTAGTGGCCAGTTACAAAAAGCGATTACCCAATCGCCGCGCCTTGCATTCGCTTTCAGTAACGACCAAAGCCGGTGATCAACTTATGAGCGCGTATTCGTTTATATAAGCTTTGTATAAGCTGTGATGTAAGTTACAATGCGTAGAAGCAGCCACCGTTCTAGGAGCCATATTAATACGGTTTTTACACTTCATTCTTTAAAATCTTTTTAAGTAAATGTCATATTTGTATTAATTTATAATTAAACGGCATACATTAAATTTACGATGAATGTACCTATAGTAGCCTACTGACATCCCATAACAAATAAAACAAATGGAATAATAACAATAATAATAATAATAATAATAATTCTAATAACAACGACGCGACGACAACGCCAACGACCGATCTGGACCAATGAGAAGGCTGGGATCCACACGAACAGGATAACGCCGCGAATGAAGCGAACTGTCAATATTTTCATGCACGCTAATGAGAGCGAGACCGAGACCGATCTGGACCAATGAGAAGGCTGGGATCCGCATGAACAGGATAACGCCGCGAATGAAGCGAACTGTCAATATTTTCATGCACGCTAATGAGAGCGAGACCGAGACCGATCTGGACCAATGAGAAGGCTGGGATCCACACGAACAGGATAACGCCGCGAATGGAGCGAACTGTCAATATTTTCATGCACGCTAATGAGAGCAAGACCGAGACCGATCTGGACCAATGAGAAGGCTGGGATCCGCATGAACAGGATAACGCCGCGAATGAAGCGAACTGTCAATATTTTCATGCACGCTAATGAGAGCGAGACCGAGACCGATCTGGACCAATGAGAAGGCTGGGATCCACACGAACAGGATAACGCCGCGAATGGAGCGAACTGTCAATATTTTCATGCACGCTAATGAGAGCGAGACCGAGACCGATCTGGACCAATGAGAAGGCTGGGATCCACACGAACAGGATAACGCCGCGAATGGAGCGAACTGTCAATATTTTCATGCACGCTAATGAGAGCGAGACCGAGACCGATCTGGACCAATGAGAAGGCTGGGATCCACACGAACAGGATAACGCCGCGAATGGAGCGAACTGTCAATATTTTCATGCACGCTAATGAGAGCGAGACCGAGACCGATCTGGACCAATGAGAAGGCTGGGATCCACACGAACAGGATAACGTCGCGAATGGAGCGAACTGTCAATATTTTCATGCAAGCTAATGAGAGCGAGACCGAGAAGGATCTGGACCAATGAGAAGGCTGGGATCCGCATGAACAGGATAACGCCGCGAATGAAGCGAACTGTCAAAATATTTCTTCTTTGGTCGCTCACTCGTTACATTCTCTTGACGCAAAGGATAAGTAAATACATATGGAAGCATTCGCTCGCCCCGCGCGGTGTGGGGAGTATGGAAGGGTCGATTTGAATCCGAGAGAGATGGTAGGGTGGAGGAAAGATGAATGTGGATAGATTTATCGAACGTTATAGTGTTCGACGTGATATGCGAGTATGAAACCCACCATCGACACAGTAAGCAAGCACCAAGTAGTTTATGACTGCAGACAAGTTCTAACACCTTCAGGCTGTATGTCAACGTAGCCAACGAAACACCCGAATTCGGTCCAATAAAATTGCTTTAAAATGTGTGTGTTTTTGAATTGTCCCAAAAGTATATCAAAATATTATGCCATCCTCTATTTCTTTGTCTAATGAATGTTTCTTTGTTCCAATATGTGTTTCCGTTTTCCAAATGTTCTTGATAAACTTTTGTAACTTGATGTTTCTGCACACCTTTTATCCTTTATTGGAACAAAGAAACATTCATAGAAAAAGCACTACATTCTCTAGAGGATGATATTTGAATTTTATTTTGGGAGCATTAGAAGCATTTTACAACAAATATTATAACCAACCGAAATCGACTGTTCCACAGGGTATAGTTGAACATACAGTCTGCTTTTTAGTTTATCGTTCTTTCACAATGGCACTTATGTCGAAACGCAGTAATTACGCATTCTTACTATCTTTCAAAAGAAATATGCATACAACCATATCTGATAACTTGCTAGCCTGGTTTAGAATATTACGAGTTGTTTAGCTGTAATTTCAGACACCGTATTTCTAGCCGACAAGACTATCTTACCAACCTATTTCCGATAACGCAATGTATATGACTTCAAATTTTTAACAATACTAGCACCGAAATCATTATTTTAAGTAAAGCCCTTCTCTTTATTGAATATTTCATTATTTTGTCTTGATGTTGATACTATTTAAATTCTTTGCACATACAAACAAATATTTTATAAGATCACTTAATTGTCGATACTCCATAATATTTAATCAATATATTAACTTGGCAATTCACATTTTGTTCTTTAATTGCCTTACGCATATCTTTTTAGATCAGATGCAATTAAAAAAAAAAATACTTTTTTCCATAATATAGGTGGTATTATTGTGCTGGTGCTACGTTGCAACGTGTCATAACGTAATGTACATACAAATTGTGTTGCTGTACGTAAAAAGCACTACATCTAACTCAAGGAACTGTTCTCATATTTATTGCCTGTAAATAGTCCACGAGATGTATTTTACATAAGGTCTGAATAACTCTGTATTTAGCTGGCCCCGTCCGCCCGCTATTTCTCTGATTCGTCTTATCACAGTGTCTTTACGATGAGTATACCGGTCAGGGCTAATTACACGGGACAATGCGACACGTACATGTCGGTGTAAGTACACACGCATGCAGGCAGCAGGAGGAGGAAGCTAGGAGGAGTACTTAATGCTGCATTGGAGCATTACACATGCGCAGTCCGCGTCGCCGATCGATCCGAGCATCCGTTCGGCCGCGACTTGAGTCCACAGTGAGGCTCCTTGCGCGATCACCGGCCGACGGTAACATCGTTGCCCGCCTACCATGTAGGGACACACGTGCGGTCATAAGGGCCGAATCTTGCTCAATGGTCACCTAAGAACCAGAGGCCTTCAACGCTCATTTACTACAAAAGCGGAACGAAACTGTAATAATAAAAATAATAATTTAATAATAATAAATAATAATACTGATAATAGGCCTATACAAATTTACAGCAATCACGTCTTCCATAGATTTGTATCCGAGCCAATATTATGAATCACTTTCGTGTAGTCGTGTCCTAACGCGCGTGTGTGTGTGTTATGCGGATGTACCGCTTCCTACGGTGGTGCATTCTCTTGTCTGTGGGGTTGACGACGGTGCCCTACTTGTTCGTGTTCCTGGCCGGAGGTGACCCGCACGCCGGGCGACCTAGACGCATCACCAAGCTCCATGAGGTCAGTACCGGACCATGTGCTATCAGCTCCGCTACCCCCCTCACTCACACTATCGTGCATATCGGCCGCAATGTTGCAGGGACGTGGTGGTTATTGATAGAACACAGTCGAGCAATGTGTTGTATACTACACCACTCAGACATAGGCGATAGCGAGATATATCACACCTATCAGAACAACCACTAGGCGGCCACACAGATAGTTGCAGGACGTGGTTATATTGATAGGACAACACGTCGTAATGTATAATCGAGCAATGTGTTGTACTACACCACTCAGACATAGGCGATAGCGAGATATCTCACACCTATCAGAATAACCACTAGGCGGCCACACAGATAGTTGCAGGACGTGGTTATATTGATAGGACAACACGTCGTAATGTATAATCGAGCAATGTGTTGCAGCACTACACCACTCAGACATAGGCGATAGCGAGATATATCACACCTATCAGAACAACCACTAGGCGGCCACACAGATAGTTGCAGGACGTGGTTATATTGATAGGACAACACGTCGTAATGTATAATCGAGCCATGTGTTGCAGCACTACACCACTCAGACATAGGCGATAGCGAGATATCTCACACCTATCAGAATAACCACTAGGCGGCCACACAGATAGTTGCAGGACGTGGTTATATTGATAGGACAACACGTCGTAATGTATAATCGAGCAATGTGTTGCAGCACTACACCACTCAGACATAGGCGATAGCGAGATATATCACACCTATCAGAACAACCACTAGGCGGCCACACAGATAGTTGCAGGACGTGGTTATATTGATAGGACAACACGTCGTAATGTATAATCGAGCAATGTGTTGTACTACACCACTCAGACATAGGCGATAGCGAGATATCTCACACCTATCAGAACAACCACTAGGCAGCCACACAGATGGTTGCAGGACGTGGTTATATTGATAGGACAACACGTCGTAATGTATAATCGAGCCATGTGTTGCAGCACTACACCACTCAGACATAGGCGATAGCGAGATATCTCACACCTATCAGAACAACCACTAGGCAGCCACACAGATAGTTGCAGGACGTGGTTATATTGATAGGACAACACGTCGTAATGTATAATCGAGCAATGTGTTGTACTACACCACTCAGACATAGGCGATAGCGAGATATCTCACACCTATCAGAACAACCACTAGGCAGCCACACAGATGGTTGCAGGACGTGGTTATATTGATAGGACAACACGTCGTAATGTATAATCGAGCAATGTGTTGTACTACACCACTCAGACATAGGCGATAGCGAGATATCTCACACCTATCAGAATAACCACTAGGCGGCCACACAGATAGTTGCAGGACGTGGTTATATTGATAGGACAACACGTCGTAATGTATAATCGAGCAATGTGTTGTACTACACCACTCAGACATAGGCGATAGCGAGATATCTCACACCTATCAGAATAACCACTAGGCAGCCACACAGATGGTTGCAGGACGTGGTTATATTGATAGGACAACACGTCGTAATGTATAATCGAGCAATGTGTTGTACTACACCACTCAGACATAGGCGATAGCGAGATATCTCACACCTATCAGAACAACCACTAGGCAGCCACACAGATGGTTGCAGGACGTGGTTATATTGATAGGACAACACGTCGTAATGTATAATCGAGCAATGTGTTGTACTACACAACTCAGACATAGGCGATAGCGAGATATCTCACACCTATCAGAATAACCACTAGGCGGCCACACAGATAGTTGCAGGACGTGGTTATATTGATAGGACAACACGTCGTAATGTATAATCGAGCAATGTGTTGTACTACACCACTCAGACATAGGCGATAGCGAGATATCTCACACCTATCAGAATAACCACTAGGCGGCCACACAGATAGTTGCAGGACGTGGTTATATTGATAGGACAACACGTCGTAATGTATAATAGAGCAATGTGTTGCACTACACCACTCAGACATAGGCGATAGCGAGATATCTCACACCTATCAGAACAACCACTAGGCGGCCACACAGATAGTTGCAGGACGTGGTTATATTGATAGCACAACACGTCGTAATGTATAATCGAGCAATGTGTTGTACTACACCACTCAGACATAGGCGATAGCGAGATATCTCACACCTATCAGAATAACCACTAGGCGGCCACACAGATAGTTGCAGGACGTGGTTATATTGATAGGACAACACGTCGTAATGTATAATCGAGCAATGTGTTGTACTACACCACTCAGACATAGGCGATAGCGAGATATCTCACACCTATCAGAACAACCACTAGGCAGCCACACAGATAGTTGCAGGACGTGGTTATATTGATAGGACAACACGTCGTAATGTATAATAGAGCAATGTGTTGTACTACACCACTCATACATAGGCGATAGCGAGATATCTCACACCTATCAGAACAACCACTAGGCGGCCACACAGATAGTTGCAGGACGTGGTTATATTGATAGGACAACACGTCGTAATGTATAATCGAGCAATGTGTTGCAGCACTACACCACTCAGACATAGGCGATAGCGAGATATCTCACACCTATCAGAACAACCACTAGGCAGCCACACAGATAGTTGCAGGACGTGGTTATATTGATAGGACAACACGTCGTAATGTATAATCGAGCAATGTGTTGTACTACACCACTCAGACATAGGCGATAGCGAGATATCTCACACCTATCAGAACAACCACTAGGCAGCCACACAGATTGTTGCAGGACGTGGTTATATTGATAGGACAACACGTCGTAATGTATAATCGAGCAATGTGTTGCAGTACTACACCACTCAGACATAGGTGATAGCGAGATATCTCACACCTATCAGAACAACCACTAGGCGGCCACACAGATAGTTGCAGGACGTGGTTATATTGATAGGACAACACGTGGTAATGTATAATCGAGCAATGTGTTGTACTACACCACTCAGACATAGGCGATAGCGAGATATCTCACACCTATCAGAACTACCACTAGGCAGCCACACAGATAGTTGCAGGACGTGGTTATATTGATAGGACATGTCGTAATGTATAATAGAGCAATGTGTTGTACTACACCACTCATACATAGGCGATAGCGAGATATCTCACACCTATCAGAACAACCACTAGGCGGCCACACAGATAGTTGCAGGACGTGGTTATATTGATAGGACAACACGTCGTAATGTATAATAGAGCAATGTGTTGCAGTACTACACCACTCAGACATAGGCGATAGCGAGATATCTCACACCTATCAGAACAACCACTAGGCGGCCACACAGATAGTTGCAGGACGTGGTTATATTGATAGGACAACACGTCGTAATGTATAATCTAGCAATGTGTTGCAGTACTACACCACTCAGACATAGGCGATAGCGAGATATCTCACACCTATCAGAATAACCACTAGGCAGCCACACAGATAGTTGCAGGACGTGGTTATATTGATAGGACAACACGTCGTAATGTATAATAGAGCAATGTGTTGTACTACACCACTCATACATAGGCGATAGCGAGATATCTCACACCTATCAGAACAACCACTAGGCGGCCACACAGATAGTTGCAGGACGTGGTTATATTGATAGGACAACACGTCGTAATGTATAATAGAGCAATGTGTTGTACTACACCACTCATACATAGGCGATAGCGAGATATCTCACACCTATCAGAATAACCACTAGGCAGCCACACAGATAGTTCCAGGACGTGGTTATATTGATAGGACAACACGTCGTAATGTATAATCGAGCAATGTGTTGCACTTCACCACTCAGACATAGGCGATAGCGAGATATCTCACACATATCAGAATAACCACTAGGCGGCCACACAGATAGTTGCAGGACGTGGTTATATTGATAGGACAACACGTCGTAATGTATAATCGAGCAATGTGTTGCAGCACTACACCACTCAGACATAGGCGATAGCGAGATATCTCACACCTATCAGAATAACCACTAGGCAGCCACACAGATAGTTGCAGGACGTGGTTATATTGATAGGACAACACGTCGTAATGTATAATCGAGCAATGTGTTGTACTACACCACTCAGACATAGGCGATAGCGAGATATCTCACACCTATCAGAATAACCACTAGGCGGCCACACAGATAGTTGCAGGACGTGGTTATATTGATAGGACAACACGTCGTAATGTATAATCTAGCAATGTGTTGCAGCACTACACCACTCAGACATAGGCGATAGCGAGATATCTCACACCTATCAGAATAACCACTAGGCGGCCACACAGATAGTTGCAGGACGTGGTTATATTGATAGCACAACACGTCGTAATGTATAATAGAGCAATGTGTTGTACTACACCACTCAGACATAGGCGATAGCGAGATATCTTACACCTATCAGAACTACCACTAGGCGGCCACACAGATAGTTGCAGGACGTGGTTATATTGATAGGACAACACGTCGTAATGTATAGTCGAGCAATGTGTTGTACTACACCACTCAGACATAGGCGATAGCGAGATATCTCACACCTATCAGAACAACCACTAGGCAGCCACACAGATGGTTGCAGGACGTGGTTATATTGATAGGACAACACGTCGTAATGTATAATCGAGCAATGTGTTGTACTACACCACTCAGACATAGGCGATAGCGAGATATCTCACACCTATCAGAATAACCACTAGGCGGCCACACAGATAGTTGCAGGACGTGGTTATATTGATAGGACAACACGTCGTAATGTATAATCGAGCAATGTGTTGTACTACACCACTCAGACATAGGCGATAGCGAGATATCTCACACCTATCAGAATAACCACTAGGCAGCCACACAGATGGTTGCAGGACGTGGTTATATTGATAGGACAACACGTCGTAATGTATAATCGAGCAATGTGTTGTACTACACCACTCAGACATAGGCGATAGCGAGATATCTCACACCTATCAGAACAACCACTAGGCAGCCACACAGATGGTTGCAGGACGTGGTTATATTGATAGGACAACACGTCGTAATGTATAATCGAGCAATGTGTTGTACTACACCACTCAGACATAGGCGATAGCGAGATATCTCACACCTATCAGAATAACCACTAGGCGGCCACACAGATAGTTGCAGGACGTGGTTATATTGATAGCACAACACGTCGTAATGTATAATCGAGCAATGTGTTGTACTACACCACTCAGACATAGGCGATAGCGAGATATCTCACACCTATCAGAATAACCACTAGGCGGCCACACAGATAGTTGCAGGACGTGGTTATATTGATAGGACAACACGTCGTAATGTATAATCGAGCAATGTGTTGCAGCACTACACCACTCAGACATAGGCGATAGCGAGATATCTCACACCTATCAGAACAACCACTAGGCAGCCACACAGATGGTTGCAGGACGTGGTTATATTGATAGGACAACACGTCGTAATGTATAATCGAGCAATGTGTTGTACTACACCACTCA
This sequence comes from Isoperla grammatica, assembly GCA_945910005.1. Classification (NCBI taxonomy): domain Eukaryota; kingdom Metazoa; phylum Arthropoda; class Insecta; order Plecoptera; family Perlodidae; genus Isoperla; species Isoperla grammatica. The sequence goes on from OX246738.1 coordinate 63,523,427, forward strand.
GACATAGGCGATAGCGAGATATCTCACACCTATCAGAATAACCACTAGGCGGCCACACAGATAGTTGCAGGACGTGGTTATATTGATAGCACAACACGTCGTAATGTATAATCGAGCAATGTGTTGTACTACACCACTCAGACATAGGCGATAGCGAGATATCTCACACCTATCAGAATAACCACTAGGCGGCCACACAGATAGTTGCAGGACGTGGTTATATTGATAGGACAACACGTCGTAATGTATAATCGAGCAATGTGTTGCAGCACTACACCACTCAGACATAGGCGATAGCGAGATATCTCACACCTATCAGAACAACCACTAGGCAGCCACACAGATAGTTGCAGGACGTGGTTATATTGATAGGACAACACGTCGTAATGTATAATCGAGCAATGTGTTGTACTACACCACTCATACATAGGCGATAGCGAGATATCTCACACATATCAGAATAACCACTAGGCGGCCACACAGATAGTTGCAGGACGTGGTTATATTGATAGGACAACACGTCGTAATGTATAATCGAGCAATGTGTTGCAGCACTACACCACTCAGACATAGGCGATAGCGAGATATCTCACACCTATCAGAACAACCACTAGGCAGCCACACAGATAGTTGCAGGACGTGGTTATATTGATAGGACAACACGTCGTAATGTATAATCGAGCAATGTGTTGTACTACACCACTCAGACATAGGCGATAGCGAGATATCTCACACCTATCAGAACAACCACTAGGCAGCCACACAGATTGTTGCAGGACGTGGTTATATTGATAGGACAACACGTCGTAATGTATAATCGAGCAATGTGTTGCAGTACTACACCACTCAGACATAGGTGATAGCGAGATATCTCACACCTATCAGAACAACCACTAGGCGGCCACACAGATAGTTGCAGGACGTGGTTATATTGATAGGACAACACGTCGTAATGTATAATCGAGCAATGTGTTGTACTACACCACTCAGACATAGGCGATAGCGAGATATCTCACACCTATCAGAACTACCACTAGGCAGCCACACAGATAGTTGCAGGACGTGGTTATATTGATAGGACAACATGTCGTAATGTATAATAGAGCAATGTGTTGTACTACACCACTCATACATAGGCGATAGCGAGATATCTCACACCTATCAGAACAACCACTAGGCGGCCACACAGATAGTTGCAGGACGTGGTTATATTGATAGGACAACACGTCGTAATGTATAATAGAGCAATGTGTTGCAGTACTACACCACTCAGACATAGGCGATAGCGAGATATCTCACACCTATCAGAACAACCACTAGGCGGCCACACAGATAGTTGCAGGACGTGGTTATATTGATAGGACAACACGTCGTAATGTATAATCTAGCAATGTGTTGCAGTACTACACCACTCAGACATAGGCGATAGCGAGATATCTCACACCTATCAGAATAACCACTAGGCGGCCACACAGATAGTTGCAGGACGTGGTTATATTGATAGGACAACACGTCGTAATGTATAATAGAGCAATGTGTTGTACTACACCACTCATACATAGGCGATAGCGAGATATCTTACACCTATCAGAACTACCACTAGGCGGCCACACAGATAGTTGCAGGACGTGGTTATATTGATAGGACAACACGTCGTAATGTATAGTCGAGCAATGTGTTGTACTACACCACTCAGACATAGGCGATAGCGAGATATCTCACACCTATCAGAACAACCACTAGGCAGCCACACAGATGGTTGCAGGACGTGGTTATATTGATAGGACAACACGTCGTAATGTATAATCGAGCAATGTGTTGTACTACACCACTCAGACATAGGCGATAGCGAGATATCTCACACCTATCAGAATAACCACTAGGCGGCCACACAGATAGTTGCAGGACGTGGTTATATTGATAGGACAACACGTCGTAATGTATAATCGAGCAATGTGTTGTACTACACCACTCAGACATAGGCGATAGCGAGATATCTCACACCTATCAGAATAACCACTAGGCAGCCACACAGATGGTTGCAGGACGTGGTTATATTGATAGGACAACACGTCGTAATGTATAATCGAGCAATGTGTTGTACTACACCACTCAGACATAGGCGATAGCGAGATATCTCACACCTATCAGAACAACCACTAGGCAGCCACACAGATGGTTGCAGGACGTGGTTATATTGATAGGACAACACGTCGTAATGTATAATAGAGCAATGTGTTGCAGCACTACACCACTCAGACATAGGCGATAGCGAGATATCTCACACCTATCAGAATAACCACTAGGCGGCCACACTGATAGTTGCAGGACGTGGCTATATTGATAGGACAACACGTCGTAATGTATAATAGAGCAATGTGTTGTATACTACACCACTCAGACATAGGCGATAGCGAGATATCTCACACCTATCAGAACAACCACTAGGCGGCCACACAGATAGTTGCAGGACGTGGTTATATTGATAGGACAACACGTCGTAATGTATAATCGAGCAATGTGTTGCAGCACTACACCACTCAGACATAGGCGATAGCGAGATATCTCACACCTATCAGAATAACCACTAGGCGGCCACACAGATAGTTGCAGGACGTGGTTATATTGATAGCACAACATGTCGTAATGTATAATCGAGCAAATGTGTTGCACTACACCACTTAGCTCAGGCATAGAGAGAGTTAATCATTTTTTGTGTTGAAAATTAGTTTAATTTTTTAACAGAAAATGATAGCACTATTTGAAATTTAGTTCACTGCTTTTTTATATAAATTTTTCATAATAACGTTTGCAACCCAAGTAACATTCATTATAAAGAGCACTAATTGTTTCAATTTTGACGTACTAATTTTGTATCTTCCGTACAACTTGGATAAGAAATTGTAACCGCTAGAACTTGTGTATAGATAGGATCTGTATTTGTGGGCGATTATCCCTCTCGGTTAAGGACGGATCTCGATGCACTGTGTTACGCTAACATCCTTGCGACAGGTAGATGATATTCATGTACAGCTGAGCCTCGATCAAGGGTAGGATTGATGGGAGCTGAGGGGGAAGGACATTTTGTGGCTATATGTATAACGACGGTGGTGTCATTTTTATTATACGTTGCTATTTTCAAACAAGTGTAATTAAAGTATAAATAATATGTTATATGTTATATTTCGAAGAAATTGACCAACGATTTCGTACGAAAAGTTACTGTCTTCCAGATACGAACGAATTAGAATGTTGCTATATCTTTTACGAAAATAAACGCGTAGCAAATATTAAGACCATACAATTTGTGCCATCGTTTTTTTTTAATATCCGTATGGTGAAGTAATTAACCCGCCAAAGAGCAGGGAGGCCAATGTAGGGTGCAAAAATTCCTCTGTAGTCTGTAGCCATGTACAAGAGTGGACTTGACTATACATTAGAGACTAAGGGCTTAGTTCTAAGTACTAACTATACTAATATAAAGTTTCAAAGAGGGAGAACGAGCAGGCCAGGCAGAATGCCATGGTCGAAAAACAACATAAATCACGAGAGAAGAAAACTGTCTGCAAGCGCAAACAAGGATTCATAATTTACACATAACATGATAACGTCATGGTATTTTATCAAATGATATAGTAAAAACACTTTTGGCGGCGTATTACCACCATCGGTAATCGATATATTGTATTTTAAACAAAAATATGAACGTTGTGACTATAGTTTCACAAGCAAGCAAGCAGATGTGAAGTTAGAATTGCCTGTATAGAGTGTATACATACTAGGAAAACGCTCTGATTGACGCGTTGATAAGCGACTAGCGAGCGTGTCCATATATCTACAAAGTACGAACTTTCTGGCGAAAAGTTCACTAACAACAATTAACAACAATACAAGAATGCGCATTGCAAACATTTTTCTAATTTCTATAGCTATTATACTTTACGACATTGCTGAATGCAGTGCAATGTGCGTTGCTAAGAATTATCGTTGTCATTTTGTCTAGTGTTTTTGCGCGGCCCGCGCCACCACCGTTACTAACAGTTATTGACAGCAATAGAAATGTAATTTCTGCCTCTAATACGTATCAGATCACGTTCATATTAGTATATTCGTGTCCGGATCAAAATTTACTATAATATAGCCACCTCACATTTTGCCGTTACTGTGTTTCAGAAAAATATTTTCGAGTAACTTTTGTGTAACTTTGCCAATACGTATCAGATCGCCATAAAATGAACATATTCGTGACCGGAACTTTTGTTATAAAAATATAGCTAGCTCACATTTTGCCGCCATTTTGTTTCAGAAAACTATTTGTCAGTAACTATGGTGTAACTTTTTAACTTTTCGAACGATTTTACCACAAATCTAACGCTCGCTTCGCTCGCTTAATAAACTCACCTTGATAATTTTCGGTGGCCGAAAATTTTCATCTCCCGGACCAAAGAGTGGATAATTGTACCAATCAGCGGATTGTAAAAATGTGTACACCCAAAACTCATAGTGGAATGTTCGTCCAAAGATATAAGTTGACAGAATAATTTCTGCCTCTAATATGTATCAAATCGCGTTTACATTAGTATATTCGTGACCGGACAAAAATTTACTATAAGATAGCCACCTCACATTTTGCTGTTACTGTGTTTCAGAAATATATTTTCGAGTAACTTTTGTGTAACTTTGCCAATATTTATCAGATCGCCATAACATGAACATATTCGTGACCGGAAAAATCTGTAACAAAATCTGGCTATCTCACATTTTGCCGCCATTTTGTTTCAGAAAAATATTTTGCAGTAACTATGGTGTAACTTTGTAACTTTTCGAACGATTTTGCCTCAAAACTATACACCTTCAATCCACATCGAGGCTTGTGGATGGTCCAAATTTCAAGTTGATCGGACTTTCCGTTCGACCGCTATCGACGGACATAAAAACAAAAAAAAAACAAAAACAAAAACAAACAAAAAAAACAAAAACAGAACGAAGTGCCATAAGAGTCAAGTGGAAACGCTCGCTTCGCTCGCTTAAATATACTAGTAAAGTAACAATAAATAAAAGCGAGCGTTTCCACGAGACTCTTAAGGCACTTCGTTCTGTTTTTTTTTGTACCGTACTAGACTCTAACGGCACTTCATTCTGTTTGTTTGTTTTTGTTTTGTTTTTATGTCCGTCGATAGCGGTCGAACGGAAAGTTCGATCAACTTGAAATTTGGACCATTCACAAGCCTTGATGTGGATTGAAGGTGTATAGTTTTGAGGCAAAATCGTTTGAAAAGTTACAAAGTTACACCATAGTTACTGCAAAATATTTTTCTGAAACAAAATGGCGGCAAAATGTGAGATAGCCATATTTTTTTAAAGCTTTTTCCGGTCACGAGTATGTTCATTTAATGGCTATCTGATCAATATTGGCAAAGTTACACAAAAGTTACTCGAAAATATTTTTCTGAAAAACTGTAACAGCAAAATGTGAGGTGGCTATCTTGTAGTACATTTTCATCCGGTCTCGAATATACTAATTTAGACGCGATCGGATACGTATTAGAGGCAGAAATTACATTTCTATTGCTGTCAATAACTGTTAGTAACGGTGGCGGACCGCGGCGAAAACATGACAAAGAAAATTCTTAGCAACGCACATGGCACTGCATTCAACAATATCGGGAATTATAATAGCCATGGGAATTAGAAAAATTTTTGCAATGTGCATTCTTGAATTGTTGTTAATTGTTGTTTTTATTAGCTTTGAGATCTTTTCGCCAGAACGTTCGTAGATATGGACGCGCTCGCTTATCAACGCGTCAAACAGAGCGTTTTCCTAGTTTAATATAAGTACAGCTCGTTCCCATGGCAGCTCTAGAGTCACTGCTTACATGATGCATGGTTCAACCTTGACGACAGATTTGAATTCAGTTCGATTAGTAACGAGCCATGCCTGAAGCGGGTATCGACTTTTTACTTCAAGCCGCTGTACTAGAGCGCGAGATTACGAGCTACAAACAAATTTAAAAGGGGACCTAAATCGAACGGCAAAACTAACATTTTCCTATTGACATCTTAATAACGCTTCACGAAAATTGTTAAGTGATTCACAACCACGATTTGGTTTTATATCAATTAATAATTAATTCAAATTTGAAAAATTATGTAATAGACACGAGTGAAATTTATATTTCATTGTTTAGCTGTCACAAAACCTAGGTAGTCCCGGGTATGAAACAACTTTCTCAATCTTTTGAAGCGTTCTCCACGTATTAAAATACCGTTAATTTTGCGTGTTTAAAATTGCGAGCTACCTGTTCGAGACTGATACAAATTTTGTTTAATTCAGTACTAATACAACTTCGGTGTAAATTATACAGACCTGCGTCTTTATACCTTCGGCAATAATAATTGAGATTGTTTGTGGCATTGTAATCATACAATATAGCCTGTGCCATGAGTGAATACTTATTTGCCGGCGCGCCACCATTGGAACGAATCACAATTCACAACTAAACTAAAAGGAGGATGGACGGACTTGACCTGCTGTGCCACAGACAAGAGAAGTGACACGGGAAACAGGTCAACCACGTCATGCGTCCATTTTCTCTAAAGAGAGAGACCTATTAATATGATTATACATAATATAATATACATAATATAATATAATATACATGGGGAACTCGTGATCCTGAAAAGAAGCGCCTATCGGACGTAATTCGGCGCCATCCTACTTCAGTTATTCAGCAACCGTCGTGATTCACTTCATTTTCATTAATCAGACCCTGGAGATAACATATATATACTACAACTCTTGTTGCAGGACAAGAACGGCACGTGGGTCCAGATCGTCGAGGACTACTTCCCCCCGTACCCCGCGTGGGTGTCCGAGGTGGAGTCCCGCATGGAGGAGCGGAAGCGTCGCCTGAAGGAGGCGTGCTCCGCGTTCGGCCTTGACCTGCCCGGCAACGACTCTCTCCACCACCCCAACCCGTGGGAATTCCTCGTCAACCGGAAGCACCACCTCGTCTGGTGTAACGTGTTCAAGGCAGCCTCCACCTCGTGGATGTACAACTTCAACGTGTTGGCGGGGTACAGTCCCAAGTTCCTCCAGGAGAGCAAATTGGTGCCCTTGAGCTTGGCTCGCCGGCGATATCCGCGGCCCACTCTCCACGAGCTGCAGGTGAGCGCGTCCACGTGAAACTATCGTACTCTACTCGAACCGTGTAGGGTATTTTCAAATCTATCCCGTACAGCACAGCACAGCCACAAACAAACTGTTTCGTGAAAGCATTTAAATAATTAATATAGGTTATGCCCCGGTGTTATGAGATCCAACAAAATATTATGTTGGGTGTCAGCTTTCTTGATTTCAAAGCCTCAGATTGGTGATTGATTGCCATTATGAAAACCAGTAAGCATGGATTTAAATATTTAGTTGACAGTGGGTAAAGACTTCAGTTCATCCATGATTTTGTATTGATACTGAGCACTTATACCGATATTAAATTAAAAACCACCAATTCTTAGTAAGCCCTACTTTTCTGACAAATTAGGTATATCATACCTTCGGTTCCATTTTGTGTGTGTCATGTTTTGCTCCGAAGGCTCAATCGTGCGCTCACTCCCTTGCTCAGCTGTTTCCTTCACCGGGTGTTGCCACCAAGCAAATAGGAAGTTATAGATCATCATTTGAGCAATATTTGACTAAATGTGTGTTGAAAGAAAAAGGTTTATGGCAATTGAATAAAAGATAAATTATAGTAGATATTCTATAATAATAATAATCATTTTATTCGTCGTAGTATTGCACACATTTCACGATGACTATCTGAAGTCACAGGATATTTATTATATTTTTATAACATTTGAGAAGAAAGACTGGTCAATAGCGCAAGACTCAATTCTAAAAATAGCCGTGTTGCCGTGTTTTGTTTCGGACAAACATTGAATATGCACCAATCAAAGAAATATACAACAATGGAGTTGCTTAGCAACACATTGTTTGTCTGCCTGTGATGTCACAGCCCCCTCAATTGAGGCTTGTGCTATAAAACAGTAAGATTGGATGGGTGGCATTGATAGCATTGACTGCAGAGCATCATATAATTAATACATACACACATAACATTGTTTGTGGTTCTAGGCGGCGCTCAACGACTCAATCGCATTCCTCATTGTCCGACACCCATTGGAACGTCTACTGTCGGCGTACCGAGACAAGATGCAATTCTCACTGCCTCACACGTTGCATCAGAGACTGGGCAATGAGATCATACTCAAGTACCGCACTCTTGCTCCAAAGGTGAGAAACAAAATGGTTGCCAAATTAAGAAAGAAAAGAAATCGACTCGTATACTAACTGTCACATAAAATATTTTCATAGTATCCTAAATGAGAACATCAAATATAGCACTGAGATGAAAACTAGAAGAAAGTAAACAAATTGTAAAATGTGTCAGTTATCCTAATCCTAATAATTAGAAGCCACACAGGAGACCATCACATCAACACCATCTCACATCAAATTGCAGGTCTCGTCAAGTGTCTACAAGTTAGGGTACCGTCAATTTAGCTAAAACTATAAACGTTACGTTTGAATTGGAAAAAAGACCAGCAATTCCAATAACCAACTATTGAAACTGTTTAACGAAGAATGATTCACCTTCCAGAAAGGACTGCACATCCAAATGATATCCAGCAACCCTCGCTGGCCAACATTTTCCGAGTTTGTTCAGTACCTCGTGGACTGCCACCGAACAGGAGAGCCATACGACATGCACTGGGCGCCCATCTCAGAGTTTTGCACCCCATGCCAAGTACACTTCGACATTATCGGCAAGTTTGAAACACTCCAGGTATGCCTCTGTTCACTCGGTATTAAGCTAACCAGTATAATGACGTAAACCTACTACATAACTCAAGGCACGGCAAAGCCCCCTCATATATATTGTAGTGTAGGTATAATATAACGATTATAATTCGTGTAAGCTAACGAACAACAAGAAAGTTTGATGAGCTGAAGTTTAAAAAAAAGCCTTTTAAAATACTGTAGTGCTTTTTATAGTAACACCAACAACTTTTTATAACAGCACTACTGGTATTATAAGTCCATGATAGCACCAACAGCAGGTCTTTAAGTTCACTGATCAAATTATTGAATGGATAAGATATATCCTGATCATCAACCATTAAACCATGAAAATGATATCAAGACTTCAGCTCAACATTGAGCCTTTCTCCACAATTTTATTCAAACATGGCTTGTTGCTATTGAACACTATTTCAAGTGTTGTAGTGAAGTACTTTTTCCGTGCTTACATTCATGAGTAAATACAATTATCAAGCAAAGTTGAAAGAAGGCATGTATTGATGACACCCGAATTATAGGTACTCAACATTTCTTTCAATATGTAATCATTTCTTGTAGAAAAGATGCCCAAGGACAATTCATGGTCCTGTCAGGTGACTACATGAATATGTGTACGAATATCTATAATATGATGGAATCAATACAATACAATACAGGTATTGTGAAATAGTGTATTTGGACTGGTTCGGAAGGAATGTCCGAGGGCTATTAGCATGATACAATCTGAGGAAAGCCTCAGTAAAACGCTTCGGTCATGATTGCCAGTAGCAGGCATCGAACCGACGAGCGACCAAATTAGAGCCTCGTGCGGTAGTAGCACCGAGCAATATCTCTCGGTAAGATTTATTCCAATGCATGCATTGGATGAAAAGTATGACTTGTTTTGTAGACGTCGTTAACATCTGCTGTATCCGACTATCTAGACTAAACGCAATAACAGTGTCAATTTCTTTGTGTCCAGGATGACCAGAACTACTTGATACATCAGGCAGGCCTGCAGGAGTTGATCCAGCCTGAATGGAAGAACTCAGCAAAGGGCAAGACAACGTCAGAGCTTGTCGCTGGATATTACTCACAATTGACAAGAGCCCAAATAATGCAGATTTACAACATTTATCAGTAAGTTGCAATACCTACATGAAACTCACTGACCAAACTAATATTTCAATTATACACGTACAACCCAACTTTATTATGTAAATATGTTACTTTGTACCGTATTCTTACTTCTTATTTTTATACAGTGAAACTTCTTTATAACAAACGTCTTTATAACAAAATGTCCCAAAGGCTCTTCATGTTAAGGTGCCATCTGTGTAAAGATATTTTCTTTACAACAAAATAATAATCTGGTCGATCCCAAAGAGTTCGTTGCAAAGAGGTTTTACTGTATATCACTGTATATCATTATTATTTTACTTCTAATTCATTTCATTTTGTGACTTTTCCCTTTTGTACTTGATTCTTATTTCAACAAATTCTGAGTTTATGATTACGATATTATATTTTTTCATATTCACATATCTTATTTTTTTTCTTTGTATTCTTATTCCTTACTTTTATGTATCATCATTACTAGTCCATACTAGTTCATATATTGCATCATATTTTATTTTATATCATTGTACTTATATTTTTAAGTTGAGCCAATTCATAGGCTCTTTTAGCTTTAGTTCTAGCTTAGTTAGTAGTTGTTAGTTTGTATTGTGTACTTCACATACTTAGATGTATGAACGTTATGTATGTATTTTTATTTTTTCACAATTTAATCGTCCTGCCTCCTACAGCACAATTAACATAAAAACTGCCTACGCACAAATCCCTTGGGATTTTGTAGGCTTCCTACTGTTTTTTCTTGTTTGTATCTAACTATTTATGTCTGTAAAATTACCATCAACAGTACGAATAAAAAAAAAAAAAAAAAAAATACATCTGAATCTACATTGAACACATACAGTTTAAATCAATGTTTACCTAAAAAAAAAAAACATTCAAATTGGGTAGTGTTATTTTCGTATGTTATATCCAGAGATTGCATTACTGTATTTGTTGTCATGTATTATGCTTTATGAGGTACAATTTTGAATCGTCTTTCAGGCATGACTTCGAGTTGTTTGGATACACTCTGGATGGCTACTTAGATATGGCAATGACAGAAGATACTTTAACAACATGACAGAACATCAACTCAGATATCATTAATCTTTGAAACCTGCCTGATCTTTAGATCATCAATATTTACACCCTAGACATATATAATACATTAAGAAAGAATACATTACTAGAGGCTTGTCAATAATTGGTTCCTTATGAGCTTCCACAATGCAATATTTCATGTCTCATTCATACATTTTAATGCGATTCAAAAGAATAGGAAGACTTTTGAACACTAGTTCAGTGATGCTCAGTGATAGTATAGGGCAATGTTATAGACCTATACCAAAATAACGGGTTATTCAATATTTGAATGCTACATTATAGGACTATCAAATTTTAGTAACATAACCTAAATATAAACCAAAAGATTTACATAAAATATTGTAAATATGTAAATAGAAAATTAAAAATTAAAAACTTGCTGTGTTGTTACTTGTGAGTTGTAAGTCATCATGCTGAATATAATTATACTATTATGTTTGTTTGCACTTAGGGATGTCAATATGTAGTTGTACCTGGGTACCCTCTCGCCGTACCTGACTACTCGGGTAGTAAATAATACTAAATACGCGTTTTATCGTCATAGGTGTCAAATGATTCGCAAAGTTGTGGAAAGAGACATAATATTATTAAACGGTATCAGGTTGCATTGTCTTCGATGCAAAACGATCGCGGAAGTATTCAACAAAGCTTCAAAACTTGCGTCTCCGCTACGGTAGGCGGTGGTCGGCTGCGCCAAAGCGATGACGTCATAGTCCGAGCTCGAACACAAGAACATGATTGCGGTAAAGCTACGACGGGCGGGTGCGCTTTCTCGTACTCGCAACCGTTCCACAGCATTCTTCCATAGGCCTACAGAAGATGATACTAATTGGGCTTTACGTCTCATTCGTCAGCGGCGCTGTTGAGAGGGGGGGGGAGGGGGTCAAGTTAAATGCCGGCAAATTGAAAAGCGCGGTTCGTACGCTCGCACAAAGAGGTCAGTAGGGGAAAATATCGCAATGTTGAATTGATTTTGTTTTGAACAGAAGAAGGGAACGGGTAGTACCGGGTAACGGGTATTGAAAAGTTGGAACCGTACCCATGTGTACCGGGCCGCCCGGGCGGGTAACGGGAACCGGTACCCATTGACATCCCTAGTTTGTACCTCAACAATACAATAGATATGTACGTACTTGATTTATGGAGTTTCCTCCTTTGCATGATGTATATGGCACGGTTAATATTAAGTCTTATTTACAATAGGTAAATATGGAGATTACGCTTTAGAATTAGCAGTTCAAAACTTCAAATTGGAGTTTTTGAAGTTTCAAACCACATCCTGAACAAATAACTTTTGGGAACATTGGATTTGATTGATATTGATAGTGTTGGCAAATTGAAAATTTTCAATTGAAAATTTTCAGTGAAATGAAAATTTTTCAGAAAATTTTCAAGAGACTTTTTCAGAAAATTTTCAAATAATTTTTATTGCTAATATGATTTAGGTTGGTCATCTTACATCATCTGATAGTATTAGATACCAAAGAAAAGCATGTGGAATTGTGATACTGTATACCCATTTAAATGTCCATTCAATGCAAAAATGCATCTTGTTGCCTGCCAGAAAATTAAAGTTATATTCAAACAAAATGTCTTTGAATACCTTCTATATTAAGGGCCAGTATTACAATCAACAAATAACAATAAAATCTGTTGAAGATAACAAAGCAATTTGTTGTAAGCAATAATTGGTTGATTTCAAAGAAGATACTGAAGGGAGGTTGCCAATGGTGAAAACAAGCTACTCGACAAATAAATAGTAAGGCTGTGTCTCAAATCGATGTTTCTCGCTAGTCGACTAGCGTAGCCGACTAACCTAACAATTAGTAACAAATAATTATAACAATCGGTAATTGTTGTTTTAGTTGGCGAGGCTGGCGAAGCAGGCCAAAATAGAGATTTGAGATACGCCCTTAATACAGCATTGAAATAGCGGGCCTAATTACAGTAAGTGGGCTATTTTAGTAACGATAATCAACATTAGTGTCTGAGTTGCTTTTCAATACACACATTACCAGTAAGTTTAAGTTAAATATAAAACCCATTTTTTTAAGTACAAACATCAAGTTATTTGATAACACTAAATATTTTTTTTTTGAAAATTTGTTGAAAATTTTCACGAAAATTTTCATGAAAATTTTCATGAAATTTTCAACAAATCAAAATTTTCTGAAAATTGCCAACACTAGATATTGATGCTCAATCACCGGAATCACCGCAAATTTTCAGCCGACTTGAATTTAATTTATTATTAAGATATACGGTAGGCCTATGTATAATACTAGAGAATACTCTGTGTAACACATTGATAAGCGAGCACGTCCACGTATGCAAACATTCTGTCCAAGGTTCAAAGTTGGCGCAGTTGTTCAATCAGTGAAAAGCCTTCCAAATAACTCAAGGTCATGCACACGGTCGTTTCTATCCTCCTGGTGGAGTTTCTGTGAACCTCACTCTCCATATATGACTAAAAACTTACCTCTCAGATATGTTTACTAGAGAGACTCCTAATATCCATTTTCTATTGTGCACCCTTTGCCAACAACTCTTGATGTTGAGAGCTTGCTGCTCAATACGGAAAGATTGTGCTGGAAGACTCTGCCGTTTCCCAACCATATCAACAAACTGGAAAACCAAAATATCAAAGTTATAAAAATGTTACAGGTGGTTTCTTGCCTGAATTCTGTATGGCTTTCTCAAGTTAATGGCATGTGCTCTAGAAACAACCAGAAGCAGTGGCATAGAAACTGGAGGTCGGATCTGGTTGGAGGCGGTTCGGTAGCCTAATGTAGGGTATGCCTGTATCGTATGTTAATTTAGATCAGTTTAACCTACAGGGGGTTAGATTTTCGATCAGGTAAGTTAACAAAACCCGAAGCCTGGTTGTCTAGAAGAAGGTTAGGTGTGGGGCTTTGTCCAAAATGTGTCCTCTGCTTGCCTGCCTTTGAACGATTTCTTTTTTTTTTTTATTTTAAATTATTAAAATAAGTTTAGTATTTTCTTCCCTAAGTACCTCAAATTTGTAAAAATAAACATCTAGATACAATTATACTAACCTTGTTGCTTATAAAAGAACTTGAAATGTTCTTGCATTTTCTTTTTTCATGAAGACAATTTTTTGCTTGTATAGTTTGCAATGTGACTTCCTGAAGCTTTTCATTCAAAGTACCTTGAAAGCCTTTAAGAACAGCCATTTTCTGTAAACTGGTTCTCCTTAAAAAGTGGAAACTAAAATTATTGGTGGAGCATACAAAGGCAAGTTACAGAGTGGTACCGGTATATAGGCTATATATATATAGAATAGAATAGAATAGAATAGAATAGAATAGAATAGAATAGAAAAGAAGAGAACTTCATTTACTCCTTATTATACAATATAAATTATATATATATAATTATAATTATATATATACACAGTTCTAGTGTGACACACATATTCAGTTATAGAACTGATTTACAAAGGAGAACAATAAACAAAACTACGTATTCATGCAAATAATAATACAAATCATAAAACAGCAGAATAACAATAAACAAAAAACTACTGTATAATACAAAATGCAAGAACAATAAAAATGAATTGAGAAATTTAAATATAAGCAAATCAAGTAAGAATATATTATATATTAAATAATAAATATATATTTATCATGGCAGTGTTCATAAATTTCCATGCATTTCCACTTGATTTGATTTCTCAATTATTTTTTCTTGTTCTTGATTTTTTTATAGTACAGTATATAGTTTGTTTTGTTTTTGTTGTTATTGTAAAGGTCCTCCTTTGTAAATAAGTTTTTATAACTGAATAGAATAGACATTAAATAAAATAAAATAAATAAATAAATAAATAAATAAATAAATAAATAAATAAATAAATAAATAAATAAATAAATAAATAAATAAATAAATAAATAAATAAATAAATAAATAAATAAATAAATAAATAAATAAATAAATAAATAAATAAATAAATAAATAAATAAATAAATAAATAAATAAATAAATAAATAAATAAATAAATAAATAAATAAATAAATAAATAAATAAATAAATAAATAAATAAATAAATAAATAAATAAATAAATAAATAAATAAACAAATAAATAAATAAATGAATAAATAAAAAATGTATGAGGACACCAGCGGCCATATAGCCTCTACATTAGAGGTCTGCACGGGCCCAAATATAGAAGCCCGGCCAGGCCCGGGCCCGTACCGGCCTGTAATGAGTACAAGCTAATCAAAGCCCGGGCCCGGCCCAGGCTCGCCTGATTGGCCCGTAAAAGCCTGTTCAACTGTTAAAGCAGCAAGTTGATTTCTATAGTATTTGGCAAGGAATAGGAACAACAGGGTGGGAACAAAAAGAAAATTAGATGAAACGAAATCAGTCGCTATTGCCAGTGAAAGTACAAACGACGAAAAGAATTACAACACAAATGTTGTGACCGCCAGTTTATACTATTTCGGATTTGTTTTAAGTTTTGGAAATGTTGGTAAAATATCATTTCTTTTCTTTCATTGCAATAAAAAAAAATTAGAAAAGGCCGAAAAATCCCTCCTCGTTCAGTGATATGTAAGCCCAGGCCCGGCTTAATAAACATATCAAGGCCCGTACCCGGGCCCGCGGGCCGGGCCGGGCCGGCCCGTACCTGTGCAAACCTCTACTCTACATACCCAAGACCGCCTGTGCGTGGTGAAGAGCCACAACCTCCGCGAGGTGGTGCTGGTTGAAGCAAAACACAGCGGATCTAGAGGAACAAAACCTCAAAAAAATAGCCCCACATGGGAAACCTAGAATATGGCAATGCTTTAGTGATACATGGAATGGCATACATTCGAGTGTCTTCCCCATGCAGGGGGAGGATAAAGAGCGGACGCGGAAGAGTCGATAAAATAGCCAACGGTTGCATTCATATCTCCAGTGAGTGTGGGTTACTGCTGGGGGATACGTTAGGGGTGTTGGCTGACCAGTGTCACTTAAACAACCTGCTAAAAACCAATCATGGGATCACAACCAGATATATATGGAATGTGGCTAGGGCGTCCCCCGCAGCAAGCGACGCGCTGCCCCCAGGCGACCAGGGGAGCAGTGAGCATTCAAAATCGTGAAAATCTGTATGTAAGCTAGGGAATCTTTTTTTCTTCTTCTTATCCTATTATGCCAACATTTGGCTTGTCAGACCAATGACTCATGATTATACTAGACCTGTTCAACCAGTGGACATTCTCCTTTTCTTCGCTGCAGGAAATGCAAGCAACGTATCTCATCAGAAAGGGCGTCTAATCAGTCATAAAGAATTAGTCAGTAGAATCCTGCTTATCAAGAATGAGCAATGGAAACATTGTTTCTCCTTAACTAATTTCCAAATACTCTACCCAAAGAGTCTGTGGGTGGGCCTATATACACAGTCTTGTACTGATGTACAAGATTGGAATAAAAACTACTCTTTAATCGAACGTGTCTAATAATATCGATCAGTACCGCCATGACCGTGGCGAAATAATGAGACGGCTTCAGGAACGTCGTTAAGTGAACGTGGCATGTGCCGCAAATGACAGCGTGAACATCCCAACATCTGCTAGGCCTATCGCTGAGCCGAGCATTAAGTTCCTATAATATCCAAAAGAAAATGTTACCCGCTAGCCCCTAGGTCCAACGCAGACGTATTTATGCGTAAAGCCCACGGCTGTGTTCCTGACACAGCCACACCACTTTTTTATGTCTACCTAGGCCTAGGGGTTTGTCAAATCCTGAAAACAGGTTTATTATGAAGTGCCGTTTGAGCTGGCCTAGGCTAGCGCCCCTCCCTATGATAAGCCATCTGGCCACAAAAAGGCCTAGGCCTAGGCTCTAACCGAGTGGAAAACGTCTGCACATGTTCATCTGCACTCCCACACAAGTGCGATCCATACCGGCGGGTGTGTACGGTGTATATCAACGAAAATATAGCAGGCTGTACGGTGTATATCAACAAAAATATAGCAGGCTGTAAGCAAATGGTTCCAATTTCAAACGTTAATGGAGAACAAGCATCTATTTCAATTTGATACTATTTCAAAGGTTGCAATGATTGGTGATTGGTGACTTATGGGAAGAGAACAATATCCCGAGATGTAATTGTGTTCAATGATAATTATATTTTGACCACAAGACCCATTTTTAAGTATCGGGAAATATAGTCTTGTGCATACAGCATAATTAGCATTGCAATATAATAAGTTACAGTGAAGTGCAGAAATTAGCGCCTTTTTAAGATTTTTTAAACAAATTCTGCTTTATACAGCAACAAATTATATAAAATTAAAGATGTTTGTATCTTCTTATCTTGTATATTGCCTATGTGATTATATTGTGATGTTTGTGAATGAGATTGTACAAAAGCAAAAATGCTAATAAAGATATACTACTACTACTACTACTACTACTACTACTACTACTACTACTACTACTACTACTACTACTTCTACTACTACTACTACTACTGCTACTACTACTACTACTACTACTACTACTACTACTACTACTACTACTACTACTACCATTTCTACTACTACTACTACTACTACTACTACTACTACTACTACTACTACTACTACTACTACTACTACTACTACTACTACTACTACTACTACTACAACCACATAACTAATAGTATTTACACTCGACAAAAAAGTACACACAGATAATATTTCAAAAATAAAACAAAAACAATTTAATTACAGAAGTTAAATAATGTCTTGTATGCGTATCGTAATGTGTTGCACGGTTCTTGCAACACATACTGCATCATAAAGGAAAAAAGAATGTATTGTATAGCTTTAATAAATCATTAATATTGTCATGTACACTCTGGTCAAAAAAGTAATCTTGAACAGCGATCATTTAAAACCACATGTTCGCATACTCATAGTCACGATATATAGAGCGAAAAAACAATATTTGGAAAATGATCCTACATACAAAAAAAACAAATCTTGTATAGCAACTATATTTAATCACATGTTAGCATTCACTTGGTCAGAAAGTAATGCAGATAGCAAATTTTTTATAAAACAAAATTACTTTTTAGTAGAACATTAATGTGTGTATTCAGCTGTATACGTAGATTTTTGTAACAAATGATCCTTTACACAAAAATAAAATCTTGTATACCGGTCATTATAAAAGACATGTAAGCATTCACTTGGTCACAAAGTAGTGCAGATAGCACATTTTTGGAAAATAAAAATTAGTTTTTATTAGAACATTATTGTTTGTATCCATCTGTGTAGGTAAATTTATGTTACAAATGATTCTTTATACAAAAAAAAAATCTTGGATATTGGTCAATATAAAACACATGTTAGCATTCACTTGGTCACAGAGTAGTGCAGATAGCACATTTTTGGAAAATAAAAATTAGTTTTTATTAGAACAATGATATGTGTTTTCAGCTGTTTACGTAGATTTTTGTTACAAATGGTCCTTCATACAAAAATAAAATCTTGTATACCAGTCATTATAAAACACATGTAAGCATTCACTTGGTCACAAAGTAGTGCAGATAGCACATTTTTGGAAAATAAAAATTAGTATTTGGTAGAACATTAATGTGTGTTATCAGTTGTTTACGTAGATTTTTGTTACAAATGATCCTTCATACAAAAAAAAAATCTTGTATACCGGTCATTATAAAACACATGTAAGCATTCACTTGGTCACAAAGTAGTGCAGATAGCACATTTTTGGAAAATAAAAATTAGTTTTTATTAGAACATTATTGTTTGTATCCATCTGTGTAGGTAAATTTATGTTACAAATGATTCTTTATACAAAAAAAAAATCTTGGATATTGGTCAATATAAAACACATGTTAGCATTCACTTGGTCACAGAGTAGTGCAGATAGCACATTTTTGGAAAATAAAAATTAGTTTTTATTAGTACAATGATATGTGTTTTCAGCTGTTTACGTAGATTTTTGTTACAAATGGTCCTTCATACAAAAATAAAATCTTGTATACCAGTCATTATAAAACACATGTAAGCATTCACTTGGTCACAAAGTAGTGCAGATAGCACATTTTTGGAAAATAAAAATTAGTATTTGGTAGAACATTAATGTGTGTTATCAGTTGTTTACGTAGATTTTTGTTACAAATGATCCTTCATACAAAAAAAAAATCTTGTATACCGGTCATTATAAAACACATGTAAGCATTCACTTGGTCACAAAGTAGTGCAGATAGCACATTTTTGGAAAATAAAAATTAGTATTTGGTAGAACATTAATGTGTGTTATCAGTTGTGTACGAAGATTTTTGTTACAAATGATCCTTCATACAAAAATAAAATCTTGTATACCAGTCATTATAAAACACATGTAAGCATTCACTTGGTCACAAAGTAGTGCAGATAGCACATTTTTGGAAAAAAAAAATAAGTATTTGGTAGAACATTAATGTGTGTTTTCAGCTGTTTACATAGATTTTTGTTACAAATGGTCCTTCATACAAAAATAAAATCTTGTATACCAGTCATTATAAAACACATGTAAGCATTCACTTGGTCACAAAGTAGTGCAGATAGCACATTTTTGGAAAATAAAAATTAGTATTTGGTAGAACATTAATGTGTGTTATCAGTTGTTTACGTAGATTTTTGTTACAAATGATCCTTCATACAAAAAAAAAATCTTGTATACCGGTCATTATAAAACACATGTAAGAATTCACTTGGTCACAAAGTAGTGCAGATAGCACATTTTTGGAAAAAAAAAATTAGTTTTTATTAGAACATTATTGTTTGTATCCATCTGTGTAGGTAAATTTATGTTACAAATGATTCTTTATACAAAAAAAAAATCTTGGATATTGGTCAATATAAAACACATGTTAGCATTCACTTGGTCACAGAGTAGTGCAGATAGCACATTTTTGGAAAATAAAAATTAGTATTTATTAGAACAATGATATGTGTTTTCAGCTGTTTACGTAGATTTTTGTTACAAATGGTCCTTCATACAAAAATAAAATCTTGTATACCAGTCATTATAAAACACATGTAAGCATTCACTTGGTCACAAAGTAGTGCAGATAGCACATTTTTGGAAAATAAAAATTAGTATTTGGTAGAACATTAATGTGTGTTATCAGTTGTTTACGTAGATTTTTGTTACAAATGATCCTTCATACAAAAAAAAAATCTTGTATACCGGTCATTATAAAACACATGTAAGCATTCACTTGGTCACAAAGTAGTGCAGATAGCACATTTTTGGAAAATAAAAATTAGTATTTGGTAGAACATTAATGTGTGTTATCAGTTGTGTACGGAAGATTTTTGTTACAAATGATCCTTCATACAAAAAAAAAATCTTGTATACCGGTCATTAAAATACACATGTAAGCATTCACTTGGTCACAGAGTAGTGCAGATAGCACATTTTTGGAAAATAAAAATTAGTTTTTATTAGAACATTATTGTTTGTATCCATCTGTGTAGGTAAATTTCTGTTACAAATGATTCTTTATACAAAAAAAAAATCTTGTATACCGGTCAATATAAAACACATGTTAGCATTCACTTGGTCACAGAGTAGTGCAGATAGCACATTTTTGGAAAATAAAAATTAGTTTTTATTAGAACATTATTGTTTGTATCCATATGTGTAGGTAAATTTCTGTTACAAATGATTCTTTATACAAAAAAAAAATCTTGTATACCGGTCAATATAAAACACATCTTAGCATTCACTTGGTCACAGAGTAGTGCAGATAGCACATTTTTGGAAAATAAAAATTAGTTTTTATTAGAACATTATTGTTTGTATTCATCTGTGTAGGTAAATTTCTGTTACAAATGATTCTTTATACAAAAAAAAAATCTTGTATACCGGTCATTACAAAACACATGTAAGCATTCACTTGGTCACAAAGTAGTGCAGATAGCACATTTTTGGAAAATAAAAATTAGTTTTTATTAGAACATTATTGTTTGTATCCACCTGTGTAGGTAAATTTATGTTACAAATGATTCTTTATACAAAAAAAAAATCTTGTATACCGGTCATTACAAAACACATGTAAGCATTCACTTGGTCACAAAGTAGTGCAGATAGCACATTTTTGGAAAATAAAAATTAGTTTTTATTAGAACATTATTGTTTGTATCCATCTGTGTAGGTAAATTTATGTTACAAATGATTCTTTATACAAAAAAAAAATCTTGTATACCGGTCAATATAAAACACATATTAGCATTCACTTGGTCACAGAGTAGTGCAGATAGCACATTTTTGGAAAATAAAAATTAGTATTTATTAGAACAATGATATGTGTTTTCAGCTGTTTACGTAGATTTTTGTTACAAATGGTCCTTCATACAAAAATAAAATCTTGTATATCAGTCATTATAAAACACATGTAAGCATTCACTTGGTCACAAAGTAGTGCAGATAGCACATTTTTGAAAAATAAAAATAAGTATTTGGTAGAACATTAATGTGTGTTATCAGTTGTGTACGTAGATTTTTGTTACAAATGATCCTTCATACAAAAAAAAATCTTGTATACCGGTCATTATAAAACACATGTAAGCATTCACTTGGTCACAAAGTAGTGCAGATAGCACATTTTTGGAAAATAAAAATTAGTATTTGGTAGAACATTAATGTGTGTTATCATTTGTATACGTAGATTTTTGTTACAAATGATCCTTCATACAAAAAAAAAATCTTGTATACCGGTCATTATAAAGACATGTTAGCATTCACTTGGTCACAAAGTAGTGCAGATAGCACATTTTTGGAAAAAAAAAATAAGTATTTGGTAGAACATTATAGTGTGCTATCAGATGTTTACGTAGATTTTTGTTACAAATGGTCCTTCATACAAAAATAAAATCTTGTATACCGGTCATTATAAAACACATGTAAGCATTCACTTGGTCACAAAGTAGTGCAGATAGCACATTTTTGGAAAATAAAAAATAGTATTTGGTAGAACATTAATGTGTGTTATCAGTTGTTTACGTAGATTTTTGTTACAAATGATCCTTCATATAAAAAAAAAATCTTGTATACCGGTCATTATAAAACACATGTTAGCATTCACTTGGTCACAAAGTAGTGCAGATAGCACATTTTTGGTAAATAAAAATTAGTATTTGGTAGAACATTAAAATGTGTTATCACTTGTATACGTAGATTTTTGTTACAAATGATCTTTTATACAAAAAAAAATCTTGTATACCGGTCATTATAAAACACATGTTAGCATTCACTTGGTCACAAAGTAGTGCAGATAGCACATTTTTGGTAAATAAAGATTAGTATTTGGTAGAACATTAAAGTGTGTTATCAGATGTATACGTAGATTTTTGTTACAAATGGTCCTTCATACAAAAATAAAATCTTGTATACCAGTCATTATAAAACACATGTAAGCATTCACTTGGTCACAAAGTAGTGCAGATAGCACATTTTTGGAAAATAAAAATTAGTATTTGGTAGAACATTAATGTGTGTTATCAGTTGTGTACGTAGAGTTTTGTTACAAATGATCCTTTATACAAAAAAAAAATCTTGTATACCGGTCATTATAAAACACATGTAAGCATTCACTTGGTCACAAAGTAGTGCAGATAGCACATTTTTTGAAAATAAAAATTAGTTTTTATTAGAACATTATTGTTTGTATCTATCTGTGTAGGTAAATTTATGTTACAAATGATTCTTTATACAAAAAAAAAATCTTGTATACCGGTCAATATAAAACACATGTTAGCATTCACTTGGTCACAGAGTAGTGCAGATAGCACATTTTTGGAAAATAAAAATAAGTATTTGGTAGAACATTATAGTGTGCTATCAGATGTTTACGTAGATTTTTGTTACAAATGGTCCTTCATACAAAAAAAAAATCTTGTATACCGGTCATTATAAAACACATGTAAGCATTCACTTGGTCACAAGGTAGTGCAGATAGCACATTTTTGGAAAATAAAAATTAGTTTTTATTAGAACATTTTTGTTTGTATCCATCTGTGTAGGTAAATTTATGTTACAAATGATTCTTTATACAAAAAAAAATCTTGGATATTGGTCAATATAAAACACATGTTAGCATTCACTTGGTCACAGAGTAGTGCAGATAGCACATTTTTGGAAAATAAAAATTAGTTTTTATTAGTACAATGATATGTGTTTTCAGCTGTTTACGTAGATTTTTGTTACAAATGGTCCTTCATACAAAAATAAAATCTTGTATACCAGTCATTATAAAACACATGTAAGCATTCACTTGGTCACAAAGTAGTGCAGATAGCACATTTTTGAAAAAAAAAATTAGTATTTGGTAGAACATTAATGTGTGTTATCAGATGTCTACGTAGATTTTTGTTACAAATGGTCCTTCATACAAAAATAAAATCTTGTATACCAGTCATTATAAAACACATAAAAGGATTCACTTGGTCACAAAGTAGTGCAGATAGCACATTTTTGGAAAATAAAAATTAGTATTTGGTAGAACATTAATGTGTGTTATCAGTTGTATACGTAGATTTTTGTTACAAATGATCCTTCATACAAAATTAAAATCTTGTATACCAGTCATTATAAAACACATGTAAGCATTCACTTGGTCACAAAGTAGTGCAGATAGCACATTTTTGGAAAAAAAAAAATAGTATTTGGTAGAACATTAATGTATGTTATCAGTTGTTTACGTAGATTTTTGTTACAAATGATCCTTCATACAAAAAAAAAATCTTGTATACCGGTCATTATAAAACACATGTAAGCATTCACTTGGTCACAAAGTAGTGCAGATAGCACATTTTTGGAAAATAAAAATTAGTATTTGGTAGAACATTATTGTGTGTTATCAGATGTATACGTAGATGTTTGTTACAAATGGTCCTTCATACAAAAATAAAATCTTGTATACCGGTCATTATAAAACACATGTAAGCATTCAATTGGTCACAAAGTAGTGCAGATAGCACATTTTTGGAAAATAAAAATTAGTATTTGGTAGAACATTAATGTGTGTTGTCATTTGTATACGTAAATGTTTGTTACAAATGATCCTTCATACAAAAAAAAAATCTTGTATACCGGTCATTATAAAACACATGTTAGCATTCACTTGGTCACAAAGTAGTGCAGATAGCACATTTTTGGAAAATAAAAATTAGTATTTGGTAGAACATTAAAGTGTGTTATCAGATGTATACGTAGATTTTTGTTACAAATGGTCCTTCATACAAAAATAAAATCTTGTATACCAGTCATTATAAAACACATGTAAGCATTCAATTGGTCACAAAGTAGTGCAGATAGCACATTTTTGGAAAATAAAAATTAGTATTTGGTAGAACATTAATGTGTGTTGTCATTTGTATACGTAAATTTTTGTTACAAATGATCCTTCATACAAAAAAAAAATCTTGTATACCGGTCATTATAAAACACATGTAAGCATTCACTTGGTCACAAAGTAGTGCAGATAGCACATTTTTGGTAAATAAAAATTAGTATTTGGTAGAACATTAAAGTGTGTTATCAGATGTATACGTAGATTTTTGTTACAAATGGTCCTTCATACAAAAATAAAATCTTGTATACCAGTCATTATAAAACACATGTAAGCATTCACTTGGTCACAAAGTAGTGCAGATAGCACATTTTTGGAAAATAAAAATATGTTTTTATTAAACATTATTGTTTGTATCCACCTGTGTAGGTAAATTTATGTTACAAATGATTCTTTATACAAAAAAAAAATCTTGTATACCGGTCAATATAAAACACATCTTAGCATTCACTTGGTCACAGAGTAGTGCAGATAGCACATTTTTGGAAAATAAAAATTAGTATTTGGTAGAACATTAATGTGTGTTTTCAGCTGTTTACGTAGATTTTTGTTACAAATGGTCCTTCATACAAAAATAAAATCTTGTATACCAGTCATTATAAAACACATGTAAGCATTCACTTGGTCACAAAGTAGTGCAGATAGCACATTTTTGGAAAAAAAAAATTAGTATTTGGTAGAACATTATTGTGTGTTATCAGATGTATACGTAGATTTTTGTTACAAATGGTCCTTCATACAAAAATAAAATCTTGTATACCGGTCATTATAAAACACATGTTAGCATTCACTTGGTCACAAAGTAGTGCAGATAGCACATTTTTGGTAAATAAAAATTAGTATTTGGTAGAACATTAAAGTGTGTTATCAGATGTATACGTAGATTTTTGTTACAAATGGTCCTTCATACAAAAATAAAATCTTGTATACCGGTCATTATAAAACACATGTAAGCATTCAATTGGTCACAAAGTAGTGCAGATAGCACATTTTTGGAAAATAAAAATTAGTATTTGGTAGAATATTAATATGTGTTGTCATTTGTATACGTAAATTTTTGTTACAAATGATCCTTCATACAAAAAAAAAATCTTGTATACCGGTCATTATAAAACACATGTTAGCATTCACTTGGTCACAAAGTAGTGCAGATAGCACATTTTTGGTAAATAAAAATTAGTATTTGGTAGAACATTAAAGTGTGTTATCAGATGTATACGTAGATTTTTGTTACAAATGGTCCTTCATACAAAAATAAAATCTTGTATACCAGTCATTATAAAACACATGTAAGCATTCACTTGGTCACAAAGTAGTGCAGATAGCACATTTTTGGAAAATAAAAATTAGTAATTGGTAGAACATTAATGTGTGTTATCAGTTGTGTACGTAGAATTTTGTTACAAATGATCCTTCATACAAAAAAAAAATCTTGTATACCGGTCATTATAAAACACATGTAAGCATTCACTTGGTCACAAAGTAGTGCAGATAGCACATTTTTGGAAAATAAAAATTAGTTTTTATTAGAACATTATTGTTTGTATCCATCTGTGTAGGTAAATTTATGTTACAAATGATTCTTTATACAAAAAAAATCTTGGATATTGGTCAATATAAAACACATGTTAGCATTCACTTGGTCACAGAGTAGTGCAGATAGCACATTTTTGGAAAATAAAAATTAGTTTTTATTAGTACAATGATATGTGTTTTCAGCTGTTTACGTAGATTTTTGTTACAAATGGTCCTTTATACAAAAATAAAATCTTGTATACCAGTCATTATAAAACACATGTAAGCATTCACTTGGTCACAAAGTAGTGCAGATAGCACATTTTTGGAAAATAAAAATTAGTATTTGGTAGAACATTAATGTGTGTTATCAGTTGTGTACGTAGATTTTTGTTACAAATGATCCTTCGTACAAAAAAAAAATCTTGTATACCGGTCATTATAAAACACATGTAAGCATTCACTTGGTCACAAAGTAGTGCAGATAGCACATTTTTGGAAAATAAAAATTAGTATTTGGTAGAACATTAATGTGTGTTATCAGTTGTGTACGTAGATTTTTGTTACAAATGATCCTTCATACAAAAAAAAAATCTTGTATACCGGTCATTATAAAACACATGTAAGCATTCACTTGGTCACAAAGTAGTGCAGATAGCACATTTTTGGAAAATAAAAATTAGTATTTGGTAGAACATTAATGTGTGTTTTCAGCTGTTTACGTAGATTTTTGTTACAAATGGTCCTTCATACAAAATTAAAATCTTGTATACCAGTCATTATAAAACACATGTAAGCATTCACTTGGTCACAAAGTAGTGCAGATAGCACATGTTTGGAAAAAAAAAATTAGTATTTGGTAGAACATTATTGTGTGTTATCAGATGTATACGTAGATTTTTGTTACATATGGTCCTTCATACAAAAATAAAATCTTGTATACCGGTCATTATAAAACACATGTTAGCATTCACTTGGTCACAAAGTAGTGCAGATAGCACATTTTTGGTAAATAAAAATTAGTATTTGGTAGAACATTAAAGTGTGTTATCAGATGTATACGTAGATTTTTGTTACAAATGGTCCTTCATACAAAAATAAAATCTTGTATACCGGTCATTATAAAACACATGTAAGCATTCAATTGGTCACAAAGTAGTGCAGATAGCACATTTTTGGAAAATAAAAATTAGTATTTGGTAGAATATTAATATGTGTTGTCATTTGTATACGTAAATTTTTGTTACAAATGATCCTTCATACAAAAAAAAAATCTTGTATACCGGTCATTATAAAACACATGTTAGCATTCACTTGGTCACAAAGTAGTGCAGATAGCACATTTTTGGTAAATAAAAATTAGTATTTGGTAGAACATTAAAGTGTGTTATCAGATGTATACGTAGATTTTTGTTACAAATGGTCCTTCATACAAAAATAAAATCTTGTATACCAGTCATTATAAAACACATGTAAGCATTCACTTGGTCACAAAGTAGTGCAGATAGCACATTTTTGGAAAATAAAAATTAGTAATTGGTAGAACATTAATGTGTGTTATCAGTTGTGTACGTAGAATTTTGTTACAAATGATCCTTCATACAAAAAAAAAATCTTGTATACCGGTCATTATAAAACACATGTAAGCATTCACTTGGTCACAAAGTAGTGCAGATAGCACATTTTTGGAAAATAAAAATTAGTTTTTATTAGAACATTATTGTTTGTATCCATCTGTGTAGGTAAATTTATGTTACAAATGATTCTTTATACAAAAAAAATCTTGGATATTGGTCAATATAAAACACATGTTAGCATTCACTTGGTCACAGAGTAGTGCAGATAGCACATTTTTGGAAAATAAAAATTAGTTTTTATTAGTACAATGATATGTGTTTTCAGCTGTTTACGTAGATTTTTGTTACAAATGGTCCTTTATACAAAAATAAAATCTTGTATACCAGTCATTATAAAACACATGTAAGCATTCACTTGGTCACAAAGTAGTGCAGATAGCACATTTTTGGAAAATAAAAATTAGTATTTGGTAGAACATTAATGTGTGTTATCAGTTGTGAACGTAGATTTTTGTTACAAATGATCCTTCATACAAAAAAAAAATCTTGTATACCGGTCATTATAAAACACATGTAAGCATTCACTTGGTCACAAAGTAGTGCAGATAGCACATTTTTGGAAAATAAAAATTAGTATTTGGTAGAACATTAATGTGTGTTATCAGTTGTGTACGTAGATTTTTGTTACAAATGATCCTTCATACAAAAAAAAAATCTTGTATACCGGTCATTATAAAACACATGTAAGCATTCACTTGGTCACAAAGTAGTGCAGATAGCACATTTTTGGAAAATAAAAATTAGTATTTGGTAGAACATTAATGTGTGTTTTCAGCTGTTTACGTAGATTTTTGTTACAAATGGTCCTTCATACAAAATTAAAATCTTGTATACCAGTCATTATAAAACACATGTAAGCATTCACTTGGTCACAAACTAGTGCAGATAGCACATTTTTGGAAAATAAAAATTAGTTTTTATTAGAACATTATTGTTTGTATCCATCTGTGTAGGTAAATTTATGTTACAAATGATTCTTTATACAAAAAAAATCTTGGATATTGGTCAATATAAAACACATGTTAGCATTCACTTGGTCACAGAGTAGTGCAGATAGCACATTTTTGGAAAATAAAAATTAGTTTTTATTAGTACAATGATATGTGTTTTCAGCTGTTTACGTAGATTTTTGTTACAAATGGTCCTTTATACAAAAATAAAATCTTGTATACCAGTCATTATAAAACACATGTAAGCATTCACTTGGTCACAAAGTAGTGCAGATAGCACATTTTTGGAAAATAAAAATTAGTATTTGGTAGAACATTAATGTGTGTTATCAGTTGTGTACGTAGATTTTTTTTACAAATGATCCTTCATACAAAAAAAAATCTTGTATACCGGTCATTATAAAACACATGTAAGCATTCACTTGGTCACAAAGTAGTGCAGATAGCACATTTTTGGAAAATAAAAATTAGTATTTGGTAGAACATTAATGTGTGTTATCAGTTGTGTACGTAGATTTTTGTTACAAATGGTCCTTCATACAAAAATAAAATCTTGTATGCCAGTCATTATAAAACACATGTAAGCATTCACTTGGTCACAAAGTAGTGCAGATAGCACATTTTTGGAAAATAAAAATTAGTATTTGGTAGAACATTAATGTGTGTTATCAGTTGTGTACGTAGATTTTTGTTACAAATGATCCTTCATACAAAAAAAAAACTTGTATACCGGTCATTATAAAACACATGTAAGAATTCACTTGGTCACAAAGTAGTGCAGATAGCACATTTTTGGAAAATAAAAATTAGTATTTGGTAGAACATTAATGTGTGTTATCATTTGTCTACGTAGATTTTTGTTTCAAATGATCCTTCATACTAAAATAAAATCTTGTATACCAGTCATTATAAAACACATGTAAGCATTCACTTGGTCACAAAGTAGTGCAGATAGCACATTTTTGGAAAATAAAAATTAGTATTTGGTAGAACATTAATGTGTGTTATCAGTTGTGAACGTAGATTTTTGTTACAAATGATCCTTCATACAAAAAAAAAATCTTGTATACCGGTCATTATAAAACACATGTAAGCATTCACTTGGTCACAAAGTAGTGCAGATAGCACATTTTTGGAAAATAAAAATTAGTATTTGGTAGAACATTAATGTGTGTTATCAGTTGTGTACGTAGATTTTTGTTACAAATGATCCTTCATACAAAAAAAAAATCTTGTATACCGGTCATTATAAAACACATGTAAGCATTCACTTGGTCACAAAGTAGTGCAGATAGCACATTTTTGGAAAATAAAAATTAGTATTTGGTAGAACATTAATGTGTGTTTTCAGCTGTTTACGTAGATTTTTGTTACAAATGGTCCTTCATACAAAATTAAAATCTTGTATACCAGTCATTATAAAACACATGTAAGCATTCACTTGGTCACAAACTAGTGCAGATAGCACATTTTTGGAAAATAAAAATTAGTTTTTATTAGAACATTATTGTTTGTATCCATCTGTGTAGGTAAATTTATGTTACAAATGATTCTTTATACAAAAAAAATCTTGGATATTGGTCAATATAAAACACATGTTAGCATTCACTTGGTCACAGAGTAGTGCAGATAGCACATTTTTGGAAAATAAAAATTAGTTTTTATTAGTACAATGATATGTGTTTTCAGCTGTTTACGTAGATTTTTGTTACAAATGGTCCTTTATACAAAAATAAAATCTTGTATACCAGTCATTATAAAACACATGTAAGCATTCACTTGGTCACAAAGTAGTGCAGATAGCACATTTTTGGAAAATAAAAATTAGTATTTGGTAGAACATTAATGTGTGTTATCAGTTGTGTACGTAGATTTTTGTTACAAATGGTCCTTCATACAAAAATAAAATCTTGTATACCAGTCATTATAAAACACATGTAAGCATTCACTTGGTCACAAAGTAGTGCAGATAGCACATTTTTGGAAAATAAAAATTAGTATTTGGTAGAGTATTAATGTGTGTTATCAGTTGTGTATGTAGATTTTTGTTACAAATGATCCTTCATACAAAAAAAAAATCTTGTATACCGGTCATTATAAAACACATGTAAGCATTCACTTGGTCACAAAGTAGTGCAGATAGCACATTTTTGGAAAATAAAAATTAGTATTTGGTAGAACATTAATGTGTGTTATCAGTTGTATACGTAGATTTTTGTTACAAATGGTCCTTCATACAAAAATAAAATCTTGTATGCCAGTCATTATAAAACACATGTAAGCATTCACTTGGTCACAGAGTAGTGCAGATAGCACATTTTTGGAAAAAAAAAAATAGTATTTGGTAGAACATTAATGTGTGTTATCAGTTGTTTACGTAGATTTTTGTTACAAATGATCCTTCATACAAAAAAAAAACTTGTATACCGGTCATTATAAAACACATGTAAGAATTCACTTGGTCACAAAGTAGTGCAGATAGCACATTTTTGGAAAATAAAAATTAGTATTTGGTAGAACATTAATGTGTGTTATCATTTGTCTACGTAGATTTTTGTTACAAATGATCCTTCATACAAAAAAAAAACTTGTATACCGGTCATTATAAAACACATGTAAGAATTCACTTGGTCACAAAGTAGTGCAGATAGCACATTTTTGGAAAATAAAAATTAGTATTTGGTAGAACATTAATGTGTGTTATCATTTGTCTACGTAGATTTTTGTTACAAATGATCCTTCATACTAAAAAATAATCTTGTATACCGGTCATTATAAAACACATGTTAGCATTCACTTGGTCACAGAGTAGTGCAGATAGCACATTTTTGGAAAATAAAAATTAGTATTTGGTAGAACATTAATGTGTGTTATCAGTTGTTTACGTAGATTTTTGTTACAAATGATCCTTCATACAAAAAAAAAACTTGTATACCGGTCATTATAAAACACATGTAAGAATTCACTTGGTCACAAAGTAGTGCAGATAGCACATTTTTGGAAAATAAAAATTAGTATTTGGTAGAACATTAATGTGTGTTATCATTTGTCTACGTAGATTTTTGTTACAAATGATCCTTCATACTAAAAAATAATCTTGTATACCGGTCATTATAAAACACATGTTAGCATTCACTTGGTCACAGAGTAGTGGAGATAGCACATTTTTGATAAAAAAAAATTAGTTTTAAGTAGAACATTAATGTGTGTATCCAGCTGTGTAGGTGGATATTTGGTACAAATGACCCTTCATAGCCCACAAAAAAAATCTTGTTTTATAATGTATCTTTTTTTACGCTTATTACTTATTACTGAGCTTTAAAAGGCATAAAACATGGAACTATGTATTATATATTGTGTAAAATTTTCCAAAGTTGTTATTTCGTTTTAAAAACTACGGTGCTAGATGCCAGTGTTACTCTCATGGTTGATAGATAGCGCTAGTGTGCTGTTTGTTGTTTGGCACAGTCTTTACATCTTGTTTCTTTGGCTAATGGTAGAGTGCGTTAGTGATGTTTTGTTTTGGGGGGGTGAAGTCCTATTTATTTCTTCAGTCCTGCTTTAGTGGTTGTGAGTGTCAGTTGTTGTCAGTTTGCAGGAGCTGTCAGTGTCAATCAGTGTCATATCATTGAGTAAGTAAGGTTTTTAGGTAAGGTGTAGTTACAGTTTTTTTCTTTGGACATTAAAAATGGTCAAGAATTTAAGTACCGTTAAATGTGAAGATTTATTAGATTTTATTAAAGAGAAGACAGGGCGGGTTCCTTCAGAAGCAATTGATTTTGATATTGAGTCCGTTTTTGGTGAAGCAGCTAAACATTTTTATGTTTCCAACACCACACGCCACCGGAATTTGCTGTTTACAAAATGGTCCAATTTTAAGTCTAAAATATTGTTTGTGCCCGAAGACGTCGCTAATAGCATATGCACGCATGTTTCGTCTGTTGATAGCGTATTAAATTCCGGTAAATGTGGGAAAAGTTCGATTTTTAGTCAAGTATGTAAAGATTTGAACAAACCTGCTAACAGAACAAATGTACATTATTTGTACATTATGTGGATAAGAAATACAAACAATGTTCAGACTCTGGTAAAACATAAGCTGTCAGTCAAACACGATATCAATAATGCAAAATGTAACAATAACGGTTTTGCTGAAGCTTCCCAGGGAAGTTCTAATTGTCAGGTGCAATTAATTCCGAAACAACAGGTTTCTATTAAGCTTGTTGATGACGATGGCTTCACTGAAGCTTCCCAGGGAAGTTCTAATTGTGAGACGCAATTAATTCCAAATCGACAGCTTTCTATTAAGCTTGTTGATGACGATGGCTTCACTGAAGCTTCCCAGGGAAGTTATAGTCGTGCGGTGCAATTAAAACAAAAGCTTTCTGTTGCACTTGGTGAAAACGCTGCTGTAAACATAATGGATTTCTGTTTATGTGAGGTTTCGAATAAACCTACTAATTGTTGTCATAAACAAGTACATCAAAATCAATTATGTAAAGTGAGACCAAATCAATTAGGCCTATGTAAAGTGAGAGAAGGTAATGTTGACTTTGTCCCTCTCGATAGTACGCAATCGATGTCCAATCGCGTAATTAATGCTTGGTATTTTACCCTTGGTGAATGGTTGGCCTGTTATATCCAGGATCCAAATTTGGATTTATTGGAGAAACAATTCGTATCGTGTATGAGAATAGCGGATGTCAAATTTTGTCAGTTTGAGAACATAGAATCTCGCAAAATCAACCATGAAAGCATTATTGCTGTAAAGAATGGCGTATATTTCTCGGTAATTCGCAACAAATGTCTAACACGGGGGTGTGAACTGCAAATTGAATTTCGTGCAACTCTTGAGGCGTCCCGTAGAGTGAAATTCGAAATTCTTGCTTCTGGCGAGTATGACGCTCCCATGCACCATTGGGCCTCAAGGACCGCCGACGTATTTAATGAAGAACGAGAACATAATATAGATTATATGGTGGATTGTGTTCGTACAATTTGGAATCCGTTTCGGGAGGTTAGTTTCACGCAGGTGCGTCGGGCAATTCCCACTGGTGAATTAAACGACTCGAATAGTAGTGATCTGTTGTCAGCAGAAACCCCATTATGCAACAGTTTCACTCAGGCGAGTCGGGCAATTACCAATGGTGAATTAAACGACTCGAATAGTAGTGATCTGTTGTCAGCAGAAACCCCATTATGCAACAGTTTCACTCAGGCGAGTCGGGCAATTACCAATGGTGAATTAAACGACTCGAATAGTAGTGATCTGTTGTCAGCAACTAAACACACATTACGCAACTCTCGCGAATGGAGAGAGGAAGGGTCGTTTGTAATACCGCTTCACAATGTGACAGTTGATGGACTTGTGGATGTGGGCAAACTGCATTCTTGTGTTAGACAGAATATGATAAGTGTATTAAACATAAGTTGTGTTCTAACGTTCCAAGGCATAAAGGAGCGAAAGAATGGTGTTGCTGTTGATTACGCGCACTGTAAGTACGATGATCGGTTTGGAAACTGCAAGGTATTTAAATTTATTGTTTCAACGTTAG
Organism: Isoperla grammatica; assembly: GCA_945910005.1. Lineage (NCBI taxonomy): Eukaryota > Metazoa > Arthropoda > Insecta > Plecoptera > Perlodidae > Isoperla > Isoperla grammatica. Next base: position 63,557,498 of record OX246738.1, read on the forward strand.
AATCGGCTTTAAGTGTAGCAGTACAAAGTTGTGGAAGTCTTGAGGAAAATCATCCCAAAAATCCTCAAGAGAGAGTGTACAATCGTCTCGCGGGAAACGAACGGACGGAATTAAAGCAAACTTTGTTACTTAAAAAGCCTTCTGCATGTCACCTCAAGTCTTTAACAGCCATGGACGTGGGGTTACTTGAAAGGGGTAATTTGGGTCAAGTATTCCCACTGCATGTCTTGCAAAAGGCGAGGAGTGAGGCCAACTCGGAAGGCGATTATTATCCAAATGACGATATAATAGACATGGTGGTACGCTATATAGTCGATTTAAAGCGCGACGAAAGCCAGCGCTATATTCAGCATGTGGGCGTGCCTCTTAGCGTGTATATGTGGAGTGAGTATCAATGCAATCCGTTCATTATGAAGCAGGTTCGTGAATTGCACTTTGATGCGACGGGCAAGGTAGTTCGAAAACCAATTGGGATTGAAAGTAAACGCATTTTCTACTACGCTGGCGTCGTCAATGTAGGAAATAAGATATTTCCATTACTTGAAATGATAAGTGCAAGTCATTCTACCGCCAGTATAGGTGCTTTCTTAGCCCAGTTTAAGTATTTCTGTACTAAACGAAATCCCAAAAAATGGCCAATTTTTGAAAGGGTTGTCGTAGATTGGAGCTGGGCCATTATTCATGCTTTCATTCAAAGTTGGAACAATATGACACTATTGCATTATCTAAACGTCACGTATAAATTGGCGACATCTGCACAAAAGACAAGTCAGTCTCAAAAGTCACTGACAATGATTCATTTGTGCTGTCCCCATTTCATGAAAAGGTTATCCATGAATCTGAAGGAGAAGGGTATTAAGGGTGAGTTTAAAAAGGTTGTAATGGAAGGTGTAGGTTCGTTGTTGATTGCATGTTCTATGGAGGAACTAGAAATCAAGTTTAAGGCGTTGATTACGATTCTTGTTAGTGAATTGGCTGACGAGTCTGTCCGTAAATCATTTATTACGCTGAAAGACTGGGCTGATAAAAAAGTTATTGAATCGGTTAATTGGGAAAACGATTCTGATGACATAGATGACGATGGTGACCTTGAAGGTAGTCATGAAGACTTTGTCATATTTGGAAAAGTTAAGGTCGATAGTCCTTTTTCCAAACATTTCAAAACCATGTTTGCCGATGTGACAAAAACAGTGCAATCAAATCAGTTGAAATTCAAAGAGGTCTGCTCTACAAAAAATAAATACTACTCGTTGACTTTCGCTAAGTTTATCCTAGATAATTACATGCCATTTGCATCGCTTTGGACAGGTATTTTGCTAGGTGGTAAAGCACGTGTCCATAATGCTGAGGTAGAAAACTGGAATGGCGATGTAAAAGTGAATTTGCTAAATAGGCAGACAAATCTAAAAGTTGGGAGATTTGTTGAAATAATAGGGGAAGCCATTTTTGCCAAAGTCAAGGGTGTGTTAGCAGAACTTCCAAAGAATAGCTTACCTCCCAGTAGTCTTCGATTGAAGCGCAAAGCTAGGCACTCTGAATTAGAAGACGCAGAAAATGGGAACCACCCTGACAACCCCAACTCACTTGAAAGTTGGGGAGGTAAAGAACCCAAGAAAAAGAAAATAACCATGGTAAACGATAAAAAATGTACGCTGTATAAAACTCACCTAGAATCTACATTTATTAGCAAACTAACTACAATTAAAAGAACTTTTTCCTGTTCTTCTATTAAATTAATAAATAATGCATTGCCAGATCACAGTGACGTTACTGAACTGAGAGACACTGAAGTTGTCGTCCCCCCTGCAGTAACGGAACGTGTTGGCGGCGTTGAAGAGGATGTAGGTCTACCTAAGTGCAGCGGGTTGTCTGCAGTACCAGTAGCAGGAGATGTTGGTGTAGTTCATGATGATGATGTAGAGGTAATTTTGGATGAACATATTGACGGTGCAGAAGCGTTTTTCTCATCCAATGATTGTGAAACAACAGAGGTTGATCCACCACCCTCACTAGACTGCCACCCTAAAGCTCTACAAAATGGGTTGTTTCCATCATACAAATATTATACTAATCCAAAAATTACAAGTGACCGTTTGTTTATAGGTGCATACGACAGCCGGAAAAAGTTGTACCTAAGTGATTACAGAAAACTTATTGGTAAAACATGGCTAGGGCTGGAAATAATCGATGTTTGCGCAATAACATACATTGAAGACTCTGTTAGTAAACATAGATTTGTTTATGTATCCCCTATACAAACGGTGAGCATTTTTGACCCACGCCATCGTTTAAATGCAGGTTTTAAATTATTTCGTACGATATTTGGCGGAAAAATAATTATAATGCCGTTTCTTATGAACTCCAACCATTGGTGTTTGATGATTGCTGACTTTTCAAATAAATGTGTGTATGTTTATAACCCACTGCGTTATAGTACTACCACCGCTACATTTGCTTTCGAAAAGTTCCTGCAATTCATTAAGAAACGAAATCAATATTTTCCTAGCGACAAAATAGAAACGAAAGATTTACAATTAACCAAACCTCCCCCATACCCTACACAAAAAGATGGCTACAATTGTGGCGTGTTTGTTATTTATTACATACAATGTGCGCTGCATAATATTAAATACAACATGTCATTTTGTGGTGATAAATATAGAATCGAACTATTGGAAAGATGTTTGGTTAAATCAAAAAATGTCATGAATCATTGCCTGTATTGTGGCAAATGCGAAGTTACTATACCTGCAACTTGGATTCAATGTGATGTGTGCAAGCGATGGATCCACTTCGCTCCGTGCTTATCAGATAAAACGAATGTTGATTTAACTACTTTACAAAGTCGAGAATTTAAATGCGAATTGTGTCAGGCAAATAATACTAAATAGTTTTGGCAATTTGTTGTTTGATAGTCACAGATCTGCCACCAAATGGTTCAGATTTCCATAGAGATATGTTGATATCCCATCTAACAATACATAATGTTGGTTGTGATAGTCACAGGATTGCCATCAAATGGTTCAGATTACCATAAGAATATGTTGAAATCCCATCAGATGGTTCAGATTTCCATAGAAATATGTTGAAATCCCATCAGATGGTTCAGATTTCCAAAGAAATATGTTGAAATCCCATCAGATGGTTCAGATTTCCAAAGAAATATGTTGAAATCCCATCAGATGGTTCAGATTTCCATAGAAATATGTTGATATCCCATAATAATTAATAATACATAATGTTGGTTGTAATAGTCACAGGATTTCTACCAATGGTTTTACTTAACGGTAGGTGGTACGCCTATATATGGAAAATGTAGAGGTTTTTTGCATTGATGGGGACACTATGGTGACAATTTAAGAACATGAATACAAGTTTATGCAACACAAATATAGAATCGACAAATGATCATTTCATAAATATCAATTCTCTAAATGTCACCATAGTGGCGCCCATGACATGAGTGATCATTGTATTCAGGTATTGTAAGTAATTTCACATTTTTAAGTAGGCCTCGAAATCATGGACAACCCCTCTTGTGCAAAAAAAAATAACTATAGATAAGTTACGCGCTCAATATGTTTTGGGAGTTGTTCCTGGTTTCGGGGGAAGCTCACATAGATGAGCAACGATCTGTGCACAATACCTCTTGGGTCAGTATGGAAACTTGTGCCTGTTTCATCAAATTAGTTTGCAGGTATCAAATCAACGGGAGTTTACTGAGTGGTAAGTATCGTGCATGGCAATTTAATTTTCTTTTATGTACTAAATTCATCAGGTTATTCAATGTTGACTATCTATCTATAACAACTTGCATGATTTGGATACCTACTATTACAATAATAATGACCCTCACATTTTATTGTATTTTATTTTAAAAAGAAACTGTATCGCTGTAATTGGTTCAATCTCACTATTTCCTGCCAAATATAATATAATAAGTTCCTCTAAAGGCCCCTTTCCATGATGTGCACTCATGCTCTGCACTCCTTAGGGGCCAATGACAAACATGTAAAAAAATGCATTGTAACAAATCACAAATAAATAAATAAATAAATACAATACAATACAAAATACAATCCAAACATAGCTTGAATGGCTTGTTACTGCATTACAAGGGTATTTCAATGTATCGCAAATGAGCGGGAAGAGGGGGGAGGGGGCGCGGAAGACGTGTGTTGTTTCATGCGTTGTTATGATGGTCATCACGACGTTAGTCAAGCCCCCGCATAACCACACCCCCCCGGGCACCTCACTTTCAATTTTGTCTGACAGGTGTAGCCGATCCCTTTTCACAATGTATGTGTCTCTCGAGTCTAGACCAATGAAACCTTTCTTAGTTTTGCCCCCCCCCCCCCCCCCCCGCTAGGAGCTGAAATTGAAAGGGAAATATCATTCAAAACAAACGGTCAACAAAACAATTCCCTACCCGAAATTCTAAATCATTAATAGCAAGTTTAATTGATAGAATTCTACCACCTTGCGCCCCAACAACTAAGGCATCATATATATATATATATGTTTTTACAAGAAACACTCTTGTCGTGATGGTAGTGAAATTCCAGAAATTACAAAAAAAACCCGAATGGGAATTGTACCCAGGTCTCCCACTTGCCAGGTGGGCGCCATAACCCCTAACCATCGGGACCGGTAATTCAACGTCTGGATTTTATATATATATATATATATATATATGCTACAGGTGAAGAATTCTCTTTGCATCTAGAAATATAGCTGCCTACACTTTCTTGGACACACTGTTAGGTTAGGGTCGAAAATAAATTAGATAATCACCCTCTATGAAAGCGCAATATAATCAGTTTCTTCCATGTAAATATGAATACTATTCATATACATAGCTATGATGTAAGAATATTTTACATTACAATATAAGTTTCCGCTGTTCGTGATTCGAACTACGAACGGAATTCGAATGGATTCAGTTCCATTAAAAAAAAGTGCACACGCCCCCAAACCTCCAGCTCCCTCAAAACCAGTATTCACTCATGCAATCGGGGCATGGGGCAAGTGTCAACATGGCTAGTTGCTCTTATGTTCATATTATTATTTTTCTTTATTAAAGGGATACGATGCACAAACATTGTGCAGCGTATACATGAAATAAAATAAAAGTGTTTGCATGAAAACTGCCGTGGGCGTATATTGTGTTCCTGTGGCTGAGTATTCCTCTGTACCAGAAGGAAGAGAGGCTACTCGGAGTCGGACAGAAATGATACTTGGGCAGAGGGGTATTCGGACATGGAGACAGTCGGAAACAGAGATAACACAATACATTGCCCGCCGTTTCTGCTGCTGGCTCGAACCAAATAAGTTATCTATGTCTGAATGTAGTCGAGTTCCTCCCTCAATCACTTTTACTTTACAACACCACTTGCTGTGGCCATTGACAATAGCAACCCCTCTTTATGACCTTCAGATTTGGGCGTGAATGAATTGGTCTCATCGCTTTCATAACAGGAATGTCTCTCAAACAAGGACCTGACCAAACCCGATATGAAAGAAAAAACGAAAGTTATAGAAAATACTAAATATCATACGACGCACTTGAAATATATATATAAATAAATATATGTAAGGTAAGGGTGTAAGGGGGTAGCTCGTTGCGTTTATTTTATAATATGCATGTTGGCGTTTAGAGAGAAGCGAAGTGTGTTCTCCAGTCAGCTTAGCGGCCGTGTTACTAGGTTGGCAATTTTCAGAAAATTTTGATTTGTTGAAAATTTCATGAAAATTTTCAAAAAAATTTCAAAAAATATTATTTAGTGTTATCATATAACTTGATGTTTGTACTTTAAAAAATGGGTTTTATATTAAACTTAAACTTACTGGTAATGTGTCTGTATTGAAAAGCAACTCAGACACTTGTTGATTATCGTTACTAAAATAGCCTACTTATTAAGTAAATAGGCCTGCTATTTCAATGCTGTTATAACTATTTATTTGTTGAGTAGCTTGTTTTCACCATTGGCAACCTCCCTTCAGTATCTTCTTTGAAATCAACCAAATCGCTTACAACAAATTGCATTGTTATCTTCAACAGATTTGTTGATTCGATTCGAAGACATTTTGTTTGAATATAACTTTTATTTTTCTGGCAGGCAACAAGATGCATTTTTGCATTGAATGGACATTTAAATGGGTATTCAGTATCACAAATTCACAATTGCACATGCTTTTCTTTGGTATCTAATACTATCAGATAATGTAAGATGACCAACCTAAATCATATTAGCAATAAAAGTTATTTGAAAATTTTCTGAAAAGGTCTCTTGAAAATTTTCTGAAAAATTTTCATTTCACTGAAAATTTCAATTGAAAATTTTCAATTTGCCAACACTACGTGTTACACAACCGTTGCAATGCTGTAATAAGTGCAATAAGTCGACCCTGTAGATTATGTGACATACCGAATCTGGCTTCGAACCCTTGACCTTCTACACTACAAGTGGGCATAAAACGATTGAATGAGTCAGAGTGAGTTGTATTATTCCTATAACATTTTTACTTTTTAGGTACCATATCCATATCCCATACTCATAAAGATAGAATGTCGCACTAACTCAAGACATAAAGCAATAGTTTCTTTCCTTATTCACGTATTATTAAGTTACATTTACACTCTATTATCTATACGTATTAATAATATCTTTGGTATTCCTATTAGAGACTAAAATAGTTATCACAATATGACATGTTTTACGACCACGCTTTACAAACTGTTTACTATCCTAACTCGATAAAGTAACTGTCTGCGGCGACTCATGTGGTTGGAGCGCAGGTCCTAAGCATATGAATCAACGACGTGGGTGGGTTCAAATCCCGAATAAGGCATCAGGGTTTTTGTAATTGGCCTTCATCTTCATCATCACTCATCGAATAGCATGACTGCAATAATTAAGAAGTATAGCAACGAGAGTTATCACCATCGAATAGGTTTCCTTGTAACGTTTCAGTTTATCTGATCTTAGAATAAGATAGATAGATAGATAGATAGATAGATAGATAGATAGATAGATAGATAGATAGATAGATAGATAGATAGATAGATAGATAGATAGATAGATAGATAGATAGATAGATAGATAGATAGATAGATAGATAGATAGATAGATAGATAGATAGATAAATAGATCGATAGATATTACATAGATAGATAGATAGATAGATAGATAGATAGATAGATAGATAGATAGATAGATAGATAGATAGATAGATAGATAGATAGATAGATAGATAGATAGATAGATAGATAGATAGATTGATTGATTGATTTATTCGAACAAGTTGGTTCACAAATGCAAAAAATTACATATTAGTTAACAAGTACAATTCAGCAGGTAGATAGATAGATAGATAGATAGATAGATAGATAGATAGATAGATCGATAGATATTACATAGATAGATAGATAGATAGATAGATAGATAGATTGATATTTGACAGTTGTTAGGACTTCTTGTGGATAATTAAAAACGTTCGATTTCATTGTTCTGTCGGGCAGACTACACTATGGGGCCAATTAACATCGAAAATCCAAAAGAAAATTCTAAATACATGTATGGCCTCTGAATTTTTGCTCAAAAACGTCCCCTCAAGTTCTTTAACCCCGTTCAATTTCAGTAACATCGTTTTCCACCTGCTTAAATCACACACTCCCCCCCCCCCCCCCCCCCCCCACCGTACACACGTAAATTCGCCCGCCCAGGCACCTTATATTTCAGGAATACATCACTGTATACAGTGTATACTAGAGCTGGAAGAAAACGTTTGATTTTGTAAACGTTTATTTTCCCGAATTTTTGCGTTTCAACGTTTAAAGGTAACACCCCTCCTGTCCACAAAATGATAATACAAAAATTAGTTTTTAACGTTCGGGAAAATACATTTTCAACGAAATAACACGTGTGATTTATTATTATTCATCGTTGATTATATTCTCCACCTTTTTGTGTTTTGACCCCACACACTAAGCATTGCCTGTTGGGGGGGGGGGGGGGGTGTATTGGTCGGTACGATATGGTATCGTGGTTAAACGTGTATGAATATTTGTACACGTATGTTTTCGAGCGGGCGTTTACTCGTTTAAACGTTTACACAACTCAGCCCTATTGTATACTAAGAACAAGTACTAATAAGACAGTAACGACTGAAGTTGATCAAGGTACCTCATGGAAATACTTGACATTACGTCCGTGACCGTAACATGTAAACGCCGGATTTGACCGAGATTGTATGATTGTGATACATTCAATAAAGTATAATAAAATTTTTTTTTTTATAATGGACTTTCAATCAAACTGCGAGATGTACCGTGAGTGCATTGTCTTTTCGAACTAACAAAACGAACTTTGACAGCTGTTGTAGGAAGTGAATTTGACAGGACATGACGTGAACATTAACTTACCGAAGAATATTTAGAACTAGTTTAAACTTATGAGAGTGAATCCTTCGAGACAATATCCATCCTGTCATGGTTTTCGTGGTTTTCCATTGTCCATAGAGTAGAATTACTGGTGGCTTTGAGAAATAGGCCACGACCGTACAAACAGTAACACGACGCAAAGAAGACACACACGAGGACAACGCAAATTAGATATCATATCCATATACAGTGTATACTAAGAACAATTACTAATAGGACAGTAAGGACTGAAGTTGAACAAGGTACCTCATGGAAATACTTGACATTACATCCGTATTGTCCGAATAACATGTAAACACCGGCTTTGATCGAGATTGATGACTGTTTAAACTAGTAACATGTGATTTGTGAAGTTAAATAAAGTAGACACATGGAAATACTTGTCATTACGTCCGTATAACATGTTAACGCCGATTTTGACCGATATTGTATGATTGTGCATTCAATGAAATTATAATAATACCAATTTTTCGTAGGAATATCCGATATAGGGTGCACACCAGCTTTACCTGATGTTTATTAGGGTCTATAGTATTTTTCACCTTGGGAAACGGAGCGGTAAACAGCGCTCTCAAAGCCATTGAGTTGTCGCGAGAGATGTCAAAACGTCACTAGCGGGTGGCGACTGGAAGCATTTGCTGGAAGGGATGAGTTAGTGCTTGTCGCCACCATCTCGGTCAGTTGTCTGCCTCATTGTAAGCAAACAGGGTGGCTAAGAGAGCAACACGGTAGCACGCTTCCGTTGAGCGAACGGAACTGAGCCGACTAGCCTACATATTTATATGCATAATCCATCGGAAATGTAACAGCAAATTAATCGTGTTGGTATTTGGCGAGCGTTTGAAGTAGCCGGGTTTGTTGATGTTAATATTATCAGGCAAACATTGAATGCTGAT